>JAHWFP010217636.1:0-14373 GCA_023313725.1 Lithobius niger | reverse complement strand
TTAAATGAAAACTAGAACATTGCTACTTTCGGTAGCAATGTTCAAGTTTTCATTTAACGTCCAAAGTATTATTCGGTGCGATTAAGTTGGCGAATGTTTTGGTGTGTTGATATCACTCCTTTGAAGGGCCGAACCATTCGGAATTTGGCGGCCCCTTTTACCAGTTTTGGTTTTTGATATGATATTTATAACTTGTTGCTCACGCACGTTAAATTGACAACATGTAAATATCATACTGTTAAGTCATTGTTGCCTTATTAAAATACACGATTTGTTTCCCTCGTGGTTTGTTTGTTGAGTCATACAATACACTAGTAACCTTTACTATGAATTGCAAATTACCATAATTTCAGTAGCAATTTACCTTATTAACGAAAAAGAAAAAAGTCACAACGGGTAAATCTGTTTCTTCAATTCTTGATCTACCGTTTAAACGAAATTTGACGACGTCTATTTGGTAACACGATGTACCTGGTTCCTCCAGTAACACTGTTCACAGTCTGTATTATAGGCCAAGAGCTCGTCACAGAGATATTTACGTCATAAGGTAAAGTTGATTTGACACATTAGCTTAGTGGGGATTTAACAGAACTGCCAGTCACAAGCCACTACTGGGACATTTAGAAACGAACTCCAAAGGCGACTTATATTTACTACGTCGCAAATGAATGCTCTTGGTATCACGTTTTATGTCTCGGTGCGCTGAATACGAAACTGTTGAGTTTAACAAATCTTTGCGGGGCTAAAGCCAATCAGACCGTCCCAAAAGTTGGGGAAGCTTCGGTGTCATAAGGCTTTGCGGGTTTGGTTCAGGTAAGGCTTTGTCTGGTTTTAGTACATGCATAACTGTGGAGTCTGACAAGGTTTTAAGAGGCTTTACTCCAATTAGACTGCCCCAGAGGCAAAGGGAAAGATGGAGGGAGAGGGTCTTAGGTACCCTATATCTTCGACATAGGGTAAATGAATAACTTACGTTTAATTTTTTCCGGTCTCAATATGGAACTATAGTCTGACGAAATTTGATGGAGGTGCGGATTGCCCGAATCTGACTGTCCCAGAAAAAGGTGGAGGGGGGAGGGGGCATTCGGTCCTATATTTCCGTCACAAGGTATAAGCAGCTGATATCGATGTTATTTTTGATACCTTTAGTATGCAACTGTAAAATTTGACAAGACATGAAGGAGGTGGGGTGCCCTAATCAGAGACCGGCTCTAATGGAGGGGCTTGAGCCATAGGGTCCAGCAAGGCGTACATTTAAAACTTAAGCTTAAAGATATCGGGATTATAGTCAGACTAGGTTTGGGAAAGCTACTGCAACTGCTGAACCAAACCGTCTGGTGGAGGGAGAGGGAGAGACGAAATCATCAAAAGCCCGTTGTGCTAGATTTTAACTTTAAGGTTAAAACATGCGTCTGACGTAGCACATCAGATTGGATTTTGCCCATTCAGATGAAGAAAGAGGCGTTGCTGGGAGTGAGGGGCAGACCGAGGCCGTTGTCAGTAGCAACCATCCCTCTCATAGGTCAATGTGTGATATTGGTGTTTTTCTTTTTTTTTCGAGCATGGCCTGAATACGAAATAGAATACGTTTGAGAAGGTCTGAAGTGGCTTTAACCCCAGACTGCCTTGAAGAGGACTTCGGATTTCCTCTTTTTATGTCATTGGTTAAGCGGTTGATCTTGGTCGATTTTGGCAGTAACGCCAGAATCGTAGAGTCGGGTAAGTTATGGATGTAATCCCCAGTAGGGCTGCATTAGGATGGCGTGGGCGTGCTGGGGGCCTACACTTACATACGGCTAATGCCTTACCGTTAGGTATGCAGAGTCCTACGGTTTTGCTGCCATCAGACAGAGAACAAGGTTCAGGTCTCCTTCTTTATGACTTAAGGGTAACCTTTGAGCTCAAACAAATACGTAAGAGAGAAAGAAGCCTATATAGCGGGAAACAACAGAAAGGGGCGTGGCTAATCCCCCCTCCCCTATTGTGTAAGCGTTAATCCGCTGATGTCGTCGTTAATCCGCTGGGTAGTCGCGGTAAATTTCTCGGAATTGAGAAGGAGGATGTTGATCTGCACCCCTGTGACGTCATGAAGGTGGGTGCCATCTTGGGCGCCATTTTTTCTTTCCTTTCTTTCCTCCTATTCGTCCGCCATTTTTTATTTTCCTTCGTTTCTTCTTTTCTTTTCTGATTTACTAAATTAGTATTGAATCAGTTGAAATTTTTTTTTTCTCGGCTGTGGCGAGATTCGAACCAGCGTCAGCTGGCTTATCCGATGAGTTAGTTACTAACGCCTTTGCCCACTGGACCACGGAGACAAGTTAGTTAGAGGGGTTGAGTTGTTGGTCTGGGATTGGAGTTGAAGGAGATGTCATCACGAGGCATGGAGTTTTAACGATGGCTGCTGTGGGACTATTAAAAAATTATCTGCGGGACTATTAATTAAAAAAAATAAATAAGTAAGCCTCTCTACAGGGTGTCAGACAATAATAAAGATGAGCCATTACATCTAAAAATGGCCCCTCCCCACCCTACCTTTAAAAAGTTTCACCTAAGTAGCAGCCTTTTAAAGATGCCTACCTCCCCCTCCCACCCCTACCTTTAATAACGATTTTACCTAAATAGAAGTCTTTTTAAATATGGTCTTCCCCCCTCCCACCCCAACTACCTTAAAAAAATTATCTAAGTAGCAGTCTTTTAAAGATGTCCCATTACATCTAAAGATGAACCCCAAAAACTCTTGCCTTTTAGAAGAGAAATGAAATATTATTTTATTTTATGGCACAGTCCTTGAATATTAGAAAAAGATGCAGTTATTATTTCTGTTTTAAGTTGGGCCAAGAACCTTGGCTTTTAAAATCCCCCCTCCCTCCCCTTTATCAGATAACGATAGGGGTAGGCTGGCGTTGTTGCTAAGTGGGGTGACACAGGTGATGAGCCAGACGTGTCTGGGCATGAAAATCTGGACAAGTGGTTACTAAGGAAGATAGTCCCCTCCCCCTACCCCTACCCTCAGTTAAAAGATTCTTACCTTTAAAATGGCACGGCCCTTTAAAAGTTGGACCAGGAAGTTGACTCAAAATCCACCCCTCCTCTATATCAAAGTAACAATCTAAGAATACAATAGGAGTGTGGCCAGTCATCGAGATTTCCCCCTTCAAGTGCACCTGACCCCTTGCCAACATGCCTGGACATGTACGGGCAGCTGACTTAAAGTTGAGTTGTAATTGAAAAGAAATAATCCAAAAACAAGAATACATTTTAGGATGGTAATAAAAAAAATACGTAACAAACAAACAAACAGACAGACAGACAGCATCACTGACAGACTGTAACAAATAAAAAATTTAATTTAAAAAATGACAATTTGAATGAACGTGCAAAATAGCTATCATATATCTAAAGATGTCCCCCCTCCCCCTCCTGCCGAACTAGAATTCATTTAAAGAAATAGATGAAGAAATAAATAAATATTATATGTACCACAGTCTTTGCAAAAAATAAATATTATCTCACAGTCTTTACAAAACTTTGTGACCCCTTTAAGAGTGATTACTGGAGAAAAAAAAAGATGCATTTTATTATTAAGTCCAAGAAGTTGGCTTTGAAAATCCACCGTACACATGTACGTTTTTTACAAGTTATATTGTTTTAGAGGGAAACAAAACAAATTCTCGTGTAAACATCCTTGACCAACTTTTTATTGGCCGAGAGAGCGATGCTTTTCGTTGAAAACTCGAAATCGGAATAGGCGTTCGACATAAAGTCGTAAGATGTACGAGAAGGTCGTCTATGAAGATTTGCAGAGCTATTCGATGACCACAAACCCTTCCCAAACAAACAAACAAACAACTAAAGTCCGTGGTAGATTCTTACGGGGCAACAATGAAACAAGTTTTTTACGGGAAATGTTACTGGCCTCGCACGTGTTTTATTATTACATACGCAGTTCACTACGTGTTGCGTATGCCTAGGGCGTATAAAAAAAAAGCAATCAATCGTAAATATACTGTATTTGATGGTTAATGATCGTCTCTGTTGTAAAAAAAATGGAGATGAAAGCTTTTATTATACAGTAACTGTGATCGTGTCGAAACTGGCATGTGTAAAGTTTGTTTATCCTGAGTGTGCATGGCAAAGGTGTTAAAAGCATAATTTCACACCAAGAAAATAAAAAAAATTTAAATTTGTAGTTAGCAACAAGAACAAACAAACTGTGGCGGCGTTGTTGATGTAACACATAAAAAATGAAAAGACTTTAGGTTACGATATCGTTTGTTGTGCTCGTGACTATTAGTTAACCAGTGCCAAAAAAAAATCAATTTTTTTTCCAAGTGAGTGGGGAAAAAAAACTTCCGGTTCCGTTTGTATATTAATAAAAATCTGAAGCTGTGAGAATCATTCGTTGTTTAAGCTTCGTACATTGTCATCATGCCCCCGTTTCATTTTGCCGATCATAAGCGTGAGATAGATCGGTTTATTAGATTTGTATTTATGACCGTGATGTTAGTCTTTGCCGTCATTAATTTTATTCGCACGAGTCAAAACGGTTCTCAATGCAATTTCACACCCAACGATACATTAGGTAGTTGACTTTGTTTTTCTTTCGATCTGTATCCAAAACAGATAAGAGATGGCGTCGCAATTTTTACGAAGCTTAAAATATTCGTCAAACCAAACAGAAACAGTAAAGAATTTTGATGAAGTGACAGGCTCAAACTAGGGCGTAACAGTGCGGCCGGCCGACGAAAATGACGGTTATTTCCCTGCTGGGCGTTCAGTCTTTGTAACGCAAAGTCGTAACGGAAAAAAATTGTATTATAGTGCGAAATCTACCCGAAAACAATGGCGTCAAGAGTGATTCCGATACTCGCCTGTGTCTAAAACCAGAGGGGATGAAACTTTCTACCAAGGAATGTCATAAACTCTCAGCACCTAAATTTGTTCAGTGGGTCTTTTACTCCATTCAAAAATGTATTAATTCGAGTGGTATTTACGACGGGGTAGTCTGGGGTGCTAAACCGATCGAATTAAAAAGTTCTTTTATTACTGAAAATGGTGAACACTGGGGGTCTTTGGGCAACAAAAATTATTCGTTTTGGGTATGTGTGAAAATGATTGATGGTGATTCTTGTGTGTGTTTACGACGAAATTATGAAGGGGTTAATTTATCGTCTTCAGAATGGGAAGATTTAGTTGAAGAAATAAAGACAGTGAATGCTCGTTTTGGTCAATTTAGCTAGGTTGTTGTAGAATTTTTTGGGGTGGATGACAAACACGTCATGACTTGCCAGATGACACACATGTCATACACTTTAGATTCTATACATAACCAATCACTCTGATGCGGAACAAGATGGCGTCGGTTAAAATTAGGATGCATGCCTGTACATGTTAGAGGCGAACCATGATGTCACTTGACCGTTGAGAAGTCACATGACCAGTAAGTGTATGGTGAAACAAGATGGCGGGTGATGGAATTGACCAATCAGAACCCTCGTTGTAAAAATAGTCACCTAAATAAGCCACTGAAAAGGCTTCTTTTCTTTTAACCAATGGAAACTGTGTTACGTATTACCTGTGACGTCAGTCTGCCTTATAAATACGATTGCCGGCCCCAGCTAGCTACCATTCGACTCTAGCCATCCACCAAACAAACAAACAACCAGAATGGCTACAGAATCCAGCTTTGGTCTCCACCATCCTAAAAGACAGTTACGTTTTCAGCCAAACATCGAAGCTAAAAAACTCTGTATGTCTACGGCATCATCTTTCTACACTCCGCCATGTGTCGACCAGACTGGACTTCCACCCCCCACCATTATTGCAAACCCACCCCAACATGATCCAACGATGGAAGAAGTGGAAGTTCCGATTTGGCAGCAACACCCATTCTGCCATCCGACCCAACCGGACGATCCGTTCCTGTACTGGAATGAAGACGGTATTATCAACAATCCACCATCACCCCTGGCCCAGTCACCCCCAAACTCTATAGTCACCGCGGCAGATAAATTAGAACGCCGTCTTACCTATGGAGGACAAGCCGAGCAGAAACCAGCAAGAATTTACGGCAAAAACTGGGCTATTGTAACCGTATCAGTGTAGAAGACTCTAGTCGTTTACGCGTTATTTACCTGAGACAATTTAAGAACGAACTCTATATTGGAATAAGAAATAATTTTCCATTGAAAACCCATACCGCTAGTGGTGTTATGATTGGCAAAAGCCATAATTCTGTAAAACAAGTTTTTCTCAACATGGAGGAATGGGGCAAGTTAACTTGTATAGAGTACGAAAGGTGGGTGAGTTTTACTATACAATGCGTTCGAAACGGGGGGGGGGGATAAGGGTCTGACTACTTCCCCTCTAGCGCTCCTTCCAGACAGTTTGACTGTGCAAGGCATTAGCTTTCTCATACCTTGTCAGTCAACGACCTAAATACTGTGTCTGGAGCACCGCTACCCTACTATGGAAATGAATTCATTGTACCTAAAAAGTGACACCAAAATCAGCCAATTAATTTATGATGTAAATATGGGTCAACGTTTAAAAAAAAAAGCCACAATTGCACTGTATAAATGTGCACTTGCTGCTGGCTTTTTTAAATGTTGACTACTTTTAGTGTTTTTTTTTAATTCTTTCACTCTCGTAAATATGGGTCTCAGCCTTCCCCCCCCCCCTCCCCTTCCCCCATCCTTTCAGCGCCGTCTGATTGAGGCACCCTCCATTACATTATGAATGGATAATTTTGAAGTTTCAACTCCTTTCCAGAAAATTGCATTAAATCGGGGAAGGTGCTATCGGAAAAGGTGCTTGGTGCTAAAACGCCAAAATTGTCAACTTGCTGGAAAGGAGTTATAGCGGAGAACTTTTAAAACATTCCCCTTGAATCTACTCCAAGTTTAACCGACAAGAGACGAACCTCGAATCCGTCAGGTCGTTTGAATATTTGTTTTGACGAGTGTTAAAACTTTCGTTCAAAAACTGGAAAAAACGCCGACGAAAGAAGACATTAACTGAAGGCATCCGAAAACCTGTGACGTTTGGTAGTTATTCGGTGTTGTGAAGCTGGAAGGGAGCAACGGCAATGGGTAATTACTGTTTGCCGCGAAACAACAAAAATATTGACTCAATCGACGGGTCAGAACTAACAAGTGTAGCGTTGACGAGAAGCTTTGGCGGCAAACATCCCAAGCATCCAATTAAGGCAAGATTAGAGAAGTAAATAAGACCGTCGTGCCTCCCTTCTTCTCGCCAGCTAAAAGCCCTTGACGCCAAGCTGATTTGTCTCTTCTTGGGGTGCTGAGCTGTGCACTTGATGTGCTTTTGTCATAGCAACAAAGCCCCCAGCATCAAGTGCGACTGCGACCTTTTTAATTATTTTAGTCGTATAGGGGGGGGTCTTAAAAAGAGGATCGGCCCGGAACATTTTAAAATATCAATGACACTAAACCTCTTGGGCCCGTCTTAAAAACTTAAAAGTCGCCTACAGCAAAGCTTTAATCGATCAGTGAATGCACCAGATACATGTTTCCTCTGAAAGAGAGAATCGATCAGTTAATCATAATAAAATAACAGTGAGATGATGAAATAACTAACGCCTGCTAAAATAGGGCTTAAAATGAAGCCAGGTGGGGTGTAAGCGAACCAATTAAATAAATAAACACAAATTGCTGTAAATTATATAAAGGAAAGAGAAAAACAAGCCAAACAGCGAAAAACCATGCACTGGAAATAACGCAGTACAGTAAGTCACCTTTATGCACTTACATTTCGTCGGAGTGGCATGGCTCGTATTCGAACTTGCAACCCAATTCGTCCCCAGATCACTGGCATAGCGCCTTCACCGCCAGTGGGGGAGCGGCCGTGACGATAAAGACGCTGCGCCAGTGATATGGGGACGAATTGGGTGGCCAGTTCGCATCCGGGTCATGCCGCTCCGACGAAACGTAAGTGCATAAGGGTGGCTACGTTATTTCTAGTGTATGATTTTCGCTAATTTGTCTTGTTTTTCTCTTTCCTTTATACAAGCCAACCAATGAAAACCATTAACTGAAATTTTTATTTGTTGAGGCCAGTTGCCCTAGCAGGACATTCCACACGACTTGCGGTTGCACAACTGTAATCACAGTGGTATTTACTGGGATATCTAATTCGGTTAAGTCACGCAAAATTCGTCGGCAGATTGTACATTTTTCACTGAAAGCCTGTCACACAATATATCAGGGGAACAGTAATTTGTTACCAAGCCACTTACAAGTGACTGTGGAAGTAAAAAGAGAGGACTTATCACTCGTAATAATCTAGGGAAAATATATTAAAAATGAAAATCCACGAGAAACAAATCCATAGAAAGAAAATCCACGAGAAATAAATCCAAGGAAATAAAATCCAAGACAAAAATTGTTTTTAAACTAGCATAAGTTTTATTTATTTTTTGTTCATTTGGCAAATTTTTTCTTGCTTGTAGTGTGCTTCTTTAACATTTACCACGTGTAGGTTTTCGCGATAGGCTTTATAGATTTCCATACTTTGCCGTGTCACTATGAAACTAGCTCCCCTTATGAAATTATTTTACCCTGCCCGGTGAAATTAGAGTTAAGGAAATTGACTTTCTCTAACATGACACAATTTCAAGAGCGAAAAACCGGTTTACAACAGCAATCCAAAAAGTATAGACTGTAGAGTAGCACTTTAAAAAAAAAAAAAAAGATTTTTATGAGCCTTATGTCAGCCGAAGCAATTACTGCTTGTATGGCTGAACCGGCTCAATTTTGAACATTACCAGATTTTTTTTAGAGAAGAAGAAATCCGGTAAAGGGTGGTGCCAGCCCGGGGATTCGAAGCGGGAAACCTCCGATCATCGTCGGGGCCGAAAGATTGTCCAGAATTAGCCAGAATACATCCCATGTTGATGTTAACCTCCCTTTTTCACCCTTTCCTCCGTCCTCCCCCCCCCCTCCCACCACAAAAAAACTGTCCTTCCTGGCCCTTAACCGATGTATTGACGTAAATAGGGGCATGACGTACCGTAAAAAGGACTTCTTCTAGGTACCAATCACCATCTGGCTTTAATTGCCAGAGCGGGGCCGATCACGCCGCTTACAGTCGAACCTGAGTATGCCCCTTTGACGTTAAAAAGTTCGTTCCTTCATTCTGATAATGCATGCAACTGTAATATTAAATTCAGACTGTTGCTAATTACTTTGGATGTTGAGTTACGACTTTTTCTTTCAATGTGCCTTATAGCAGAATCTTCGGGTTCAATTTGAATTATCAGAGGGAGACTTTTAACTTAATCATTAACACTTCATTGTAACTTTTTCTTGTTTTTATTTTTTATTTTTTGTACACTCTTCCTCAATGATTAAAGAAGGTATTTTGCGTTATTACTCTTATTCAAGCTACAGCAAGCAACACAACTACAATTTCCAGAGCAAAACTGTAAACATATTTCTGATACATTTGTTTCGTGTGTGGGCTTTTAATTAAGTTTACTGTTGTGGTTTCATTATTAAGTAAGCAACTTATTTTCTTCACTGAGTAAACGACTTATTTTGTAGACACAGACCTAATCATTGCCAGTAGCTTACCTTAC
This sequence comes from Lithobius niger, assembly GCA_023313725.1. Lineage (NCBI taxonomy): Eukaryota > Metazoa > Arthropoda > Chilopoda > Lithobiomorpha > Lithobiidae > Lithobius > Lithobius niger. The sequence continues at coordinate 4,775 of JAHWFP010217636.1, read as the reverse complement.
AGTGCGCCTATCTGTAAAACAGTTGGTAAAAAACATGTAATTACATGAAGCTATAGCTTAAGATTGAGCGTGGTCTAGCTTGAACTACCTTGAATTTCATCATCTAGCTTTCGTGGGTTTAAAACTGATTCGAGAAAACCAACTAGTCGATCAGACAGACGCAAACATTCGAATCGCAAATCAAATCCTGCAATATAATTTCAAAAGAATTCCGATGCGGGAATATACCAAGAGGAAAATGAAATCCCTCCATTCCAGCAAATAAGGAAAGCTATTTTAGTTGGAGACATACGAAATATCTTTCATTCTTGGCATTCCAGTGATCCGAATTCAAATGGGTGCACGTGTATTAAAGCTATTGGCCCCACAACACGATAACATTCCGTAGGAAAATCGAACGTTAGGTTTGGTTGTGCTGTGTAGCAGAGACCTGAGTTGGCACAATCGCACTGCAGTTGCTTATGTTGTTTTAGCGACGTCCAGTGCTGGTGCCTGTCTGTATCCACGAAACCACTCTCCCATAGATTTCAAATTTTCAAAACTTATCCTGTTTGCTATTTTTAGATTTAAGTTACTAACTCAATAATTGCTTCGGAAATTGCGTCGGATCCAGTTCTCCGTTTCGCCATAAGGGCCTATTCCTTGCAAACTTCAATATTACATCTGATGACGTCTTTTCCCATCTTACTGTCCTAAAACCTCAACTATACTGCTGGTTCTGACTTACCATCCGTTTCTTTTCAAGAGCTGCTCGTCCTTTCTTTCTACCCCCCCTCTCAATTATTTTTATTCCAAATGTATTTCTGAAGGTACTTTTCCAGATTCGTGGAAAAATGCCATTGTCATTCCCATTCATAAAAGAGGTCCCACCTCACCTCCTTCCAACTATACGCCCATTAGTCTCCCTCCAATTTTTTCCAAGGTGTTTGAAAAATTTCTACACCAGTACCTGACTAAATGCAGCTAAATTCAAACTGTACTCTCAACACGGATTTCGCAAGGGTAGGTCTTGTCTCTCAAACGTGCTTGTTGCTACTGAGCATTGGAGAGCGTACTTAGAAAATGAGCTGCCCTGTGACGACGTTTACTTCTACTTTTCCAAAGCTTTCGACTCTGTTCCCCACTCAGAACTTCTTCAAAACTCCATGCTGCTGGTAGCCCTGATTTTCTCTATAGTATCCTCTTCTCTTATTTAAATGACCGTAAGCAGAGAGTTCGATTGGTATCTTCTCTTTCTGACTGGGCTTCTGTCTCTTTTGGTGTTCCCCCAGGGTTCTACTTTGGGCCCACTTCTTTTTCTCTTCTGTATTAATGACTTACCGACTCGGTGATTTGCCACTGTCTTCTGTTTGCTGACGACCTTTAAGTCTACTGCCCTATCAATTCCGACAAGACTCCATCCTTTTGCAACGTGAACCTTATTCCCAAATGAAGGGGGCCAACGGTTGACCGCCAGCCAAAATACACTCTCTTCAACTATGCTAACTGCAAGGTCCTATACCTTGGGTACAATAATCTTAATCCTAATCGAGAAATGGACAGCAATTGCGAGTAATTTTGAGGAGCATTTGTTTCTTGAAGAGTGGTAATTCGTCACCATTATCCCATTCAAATTTTGAATTCCACTGCCAGGAGTAACAGTCCTTGTAGTGTTGTGCTCTGTGCTGTTCCTTTTTTTTTTAAACCTTTGAAATAAAGACAATTTTATGAATCTTCGGACTGTAAGGTTCCTCGCATTTTATTCGCTGAGTGCTTGGTGACTTAGTGTATTTTTGTTACCAAGAAACGGAGAGCAATTGCCAGCAATTATAAGGACCATTTGTTTCTAGAAGAGCGACAAATCGTCACCATCATAACAAAGTTTCTGAGTTCCATTCCCACACTCCGTTAGTTGAATGCTGTGTGGGAGCAAACTTTGCGGCTCCCGGCCCAGCAGTTCCTCTTGCTCCAAATGAGGAATTTGCAAGGCAACGGCTGAGACCGAGGGAAAACCAAGCTCCTTGCCGTTTCCTGGCTGGCATATAGCTGCATAAGAGATCGATTGGCCGGCTGCGCTCCCCACGGGCATGAGGGCTTTGCAGTCCATCGTTTCTGGGTCATTGGCTCTGTTGGCGAGCCATACGTTTATGCCGGGCGCTGGATGTGTCGAGGGCAGATGATCCTCTTAGTACTGAAATCGCAGCGGTTGAGCAAGTTTATGCAGCTTGACTTTACGTTGCTGTATACGCTTTCGACACGAATCCCAGTTGTGCGCTCTTTCGCCAGGGAGTAAACTTCAAAAGTGTATCGATCCGGTTATTTTAGTTCTTAAAGGGCACTATCTAATGTCGTAATTCCGTCAAAAGTTTTTTTTTCCGAATCAAGCTGCTAGTCGCATCTAAGGAAGTTTCACCTTTACAGTAAATTGGTACAGTTTCGTAGTGTCAGTTAGTCATGGGTTTGTATATCCGACGTTTACTCTTGTATGAGTTTGTGTTACGTGTAGTTCGAATAGAAAAATCCTGAACAGGCTCTTAAGTTGCAAGCTGGTGCGTCACCTGCCAAACTACAATTACAGCATGAACGTCCAGCCTTACTGAGACGTTCTCAGAATCTCGGGTGACTTTTTTTTTTGGATTTGAAGTGATTGTTAACGGTGACGTTCGTGGGTAAAAGTGTTTACCATCTTCTTGCTTTGTGAATGTAAGTGTGTACTAGTTATGTTGCCGATGTCTTCTTCTGCTTTTAATTTTTATTTTAATATGTGTTGTTGTATTGTTATGTATGACTGCACCCCATACAAGTTCTTCCCTAACTTCGGGATGCTTTTTCCGTGAAAAAATTACTATTACTATAAAAAATCTTGATGCGGTAAATAGTACGTGGTAACTACTACGCCCTTGTGTCTTTGCAGCTAAGACTTTTACGGTTTGACTGTGGTCAGGTGTCTGAGAAAGAATAACCATGCGACAGAAAAGACTGAAAATCTCTGATGAAGAGAATTATGCAGCATGACAGCAAAAAATATCTTAATTAGTGAAACAGCTAAACGTGTTATAGTTTAAAACTAGGTGTAATTTATTAACCATCTTCAACCAGCTAAGGAATTTATCGAAAATATTTTCTAAAGTGTGTAATTTAGCAATAAGCTTTAGGGTTGTGCAAGCCCAACAATTTCGTTGCGAGTCGGGTATCTGGCCAATAAATCGAATTTCAAGTCGATTTCGAGTATTGAAAATTTTTAAAGTAAAACCTAAAAACTTTCTAAGTTACACAAAGGAGGTTTACCATGTCACTTCCAGGCCTTAGAAACTTAACCTATCGCGATCGCTTAAAATCACTTAAACTTGACACCCTTGAGTGACACCCTTGAGTGTCCTCGCTTAAAAGCCGACATTTTTTTGACCTTCCAAATTCTACACAATATGTTACCTTTTGACCTGCCGTTGTTTCAGCTCAGCCCACTTTCTAAGACTCGTGGGAACCACCTCAAGTTATCACTCCCCCGTTTCAAAACAAATCTTAGGAAGTCCTTCTTTGCTATTTGAATCATCACAGTGTAGAACTTTCTTAGTGATGAGATTGTATCGGCCCCATAACTTCCATCCATCTTTTAAACATAAATTAACAAAACTAAACCTTAATGGCTTCTTACATCGCCCTGAATACGCACCTCTCTTTTCATAAACCTTTCCCCAAATTTTATTTGCTGTGTTTCTTTTTTAATTTAGGACTGCTATAAGTGGCCTCTTTTGAGCCCTTGCATCTCCTTTTCACTTTTATTTGAGTGAATAGATTGTTTTATTATTATTATTATTATTATTATTATTATTATTATTATTATTATTACACTGTAAGTTTGGTAATGCTATTCATCATCTCTTGCTGATTATTTCATGTCCTTTGGCATGTTTTAAACAAACAGACTTCCATTGGTTACGTTTCTATAGCATCTAAAATTCAGTTCTAGTTATTACTTAGCCTATCGCGTATGGATCAGTGATTGACGACTGATTTTTTTTCTTTTTCTGGTTTTGAAGTTCATCACTGACTATATTTGGTTCTGTAACGCTTCATATTACAAAAAATTCGAGTTTTCGAGTTTTCGCACACACTGAGTCGAGTCAAGCTTGAGCACAGATAAGAACTCGACTAGAGTTGGATTTTTCTGGTGTTGGCACATCCCTTGCTATGGTTTAACCCGATGATTGCCTTTTCCTGGTTCAGGTTAGGGGATGCGTACTACAAAGTTAACGGTATCAGGCCAATATCCCCCCGACCAATATCCCCTGGAGGCCAATATTCCCCTGGCCAGTATCCCTCGGCCCAAATCCCCCCGTTGCCAATATCCTCCCGGCCAATATCCCCCCCTCCCCGTAAAATGAAGGGGGATGCACTGATTGAGAGAGCGACCCGAACGAAATCTGAATTATGTTAACCAATGTACTCAAAAATGGGATTGAACAAACTTAAGTATGTGAAGCATGCACATAAATTAATTTTTTTTTTATCCAGAGCATAACGAAAAATAAATAATTACAAGATAAAAATTTTATAATTTGTCTTTAAGGACACAACAACAGGCACTTACTGAAGGCATGTTCTTAATTATTCATTGTTATCTTTGAACTTAATGATGTTGGGGTGGATGTGGTTGTGCACCTGAGGGCAATAAACAGAAATACACAACTTTTCAAGAATAAGAAGGGTACGATAATTTGGTATGGGGGTCAGGAAATACCTGTTTTATGTCCTGTTTTAGTGAAGTGAACAAATGAATTGGTCGTATCTATGAG
>JAHWFP010217635.1:0-21602 GCA_023313725.1 Lithobius niger | reverse complement strand
CCTGACTGTCGAAAATTTGCAATGATATTGGAACGGTAAATATCCTTTACTTTGAAATCTAAGCGTAAAAAAACGTAAACATGGACTCGAATTTTCAAAGTAGGCGATGACACATTTTTAAATTAGATATTAAATTTGATAATATTTTACATTATTATTTTTTACTTAACCATGCTCATGCCTTAACCCCATTCAAATGGTGTTATCGTTTGATAGACTATGTACCACTCCCCTCCAAAAAAATCAAGCCGAAAAGAGCAATACTTTAGAAACGGTTGATTTCTCAAGTTAGCATGTAACGTGTAAAGTTAGTGTTGAAAAAAAGGCTTGCACAGAAAAGTTTTTTTCTATTTTATGCCGAGTATGTGTGTGGTAGGGACACACATCACAAATAACACCTACGGCAATTTAAAAAAAAATAAAAGTTTTGGCCAAATTTTCGTTTTTTAGAAGTACGTCTCCCCATAAGCCGTTATTAAGGCCCAAAAATGCAGTCCTTAAAGGGTTAATTAAATTATAATGGTTTATTGGTTAACTACTCTGTAATCAATTCCATAGGGTAGAGAAATACATTATTATGTTGGGGAATTTTGTTGTTTTTCCTGTATTGTTCTGCTATTGTCACGAACCGTAACCATTCTACCAAGAATTAATTAGAGCAAGGGAAATGGGCAACGCAAGCTTTGTAAGTCAGATTTGAACAACCTGGCCCTAGAACCGCCATGAAGCCAACAAGCGCGGAATGACAGGAACCACTTCCACAGCGGCTCCAAGCGCGTCCACCATCATCCGTATACGTTGGCTGTACTATCTCCGTTGGTGTAAAGGGTAAATTAAGGTCGCTGTTTCTCGAAAATAAGGTCAGTTTTTTCCAAATTTACCGAACCTAAACTAACCACATAACACCAGAAACCGCAATCAAAATCTTAAACCTTTCTAAACTTCACGCGCCGGAATCTAGATAGGCCGGCCATCTTGCTCGGAGCTTCTGCGGTAGTGGACGCGAATGACATCATAATGAGCGTTAATGTCATCGTTAAACTTGAAATAACTTGGGCTACCTAGTGACAAGACACCAGTCCTGTAGAAACTAAGGAACAAGCGCATGTCCACTAACAACAGACGTGATGGACTATTCACTGATAAATAAATGGATAGCAAATCGTACAACTTTTCTTTGGAGTTACGGTACTGAAAATTATTTAGCGTGTTGCATAAAATGGATATAATATACAGACTGCAAATCCCAGCAGCAAATTTCTGAGTATGAAACTTCAAGCCTTTTCAGGGTAAAATTTCAAGCAGTTTGCAGGTCTGGAAATGTTTTTTTTTTCAAGCCTTTTTAAGAGTTTTGCAGTACAGTACTGTGATTATTAAAATAACAATAGTTTATTTAGTCCTTCTATTGTTGGGCTCAAGGCAGTGCAACAATCAGTTAAAGATCAACAATGGTAAAATTGGAATTCTAAATGCTGAACAAAAGTGGAGCCAAATTTGCATAACTTTGATGCTACAACCCCAGAAGCAGAATTTTCTGCCACTGTCCGCGTCACCAATTGTCGGGGAAAAATTATCTGCAGCTAATCCGTTTTTTTCGTATGGTTACCCACATATTTATTGGTTTTTACTGAATAACTTTTCAGTGCTTTATCCTATTGATCTGGCTCTACCCTCAACGGAAAGGTCTCATCGAGACGATTAAAATGGTGTATTGGAGTGTCCAAATCGGTAAAAAAAACTGACGAAAAGGCAGAATTTGGTCAAATTGGCAAGTTTTGTCTGCACCTGTGCCAGATTTCTGTGACACAGTCACATGTTGTACCCCTTTCTGCCTCGGGGCTACAACTAGTGTTTGTTTAAGTTTTGTTTAGGGTCCAGATATGATTAGAAATCTGCAAAATTTGGCAAATTTTTTTTACAGTAACTTTACTGAACTTACGCTAATTTGGACATTCCAATCGTTTTTTTTACCAGCTTTTTCCTGGTAATAGCACGAACCTTTCAGAAGTTATAGGAGAAAACCGATGATCAGTTACAAAACTTGTTCTCGAATTTAAAGTTTATTCAGCATTTCAGGTAGAGATAAAATTCAGTGTATTAAAAGACAAAGGGGCCGATAATCCACTACGACAACTATCCACAGACAATGATAATCCACTACGAAGATAGCATTGGCTCAACTTTTCCGGCTACAGTATTACCTAAACTCTTATTGAAAAAATAGACGGATTTATAAATGGGTCAAGTTGGTTGGTCATCATTTTCCCCCTTTTTACGCGTGATTTTGGACACACCAGCGCCATTTTTTCTGCTTGTGCTTGTATGAGAGGTAAGAAACGCTTGTACGTGACCATAGGGTAAAAGTTATCAGTTGGCACGAAAGGGTTATGTTGTTTTGTTAAATAGTTCCTTATCAGGTGATAATTTTACACTTATCAGGAGGGTTTTTCAGTATACAAAAAGACCTTCACAACACTACAAAAGGGATCTTTATATGGAGCTGTTCCTTACGCCGAGGTTATTCACCATATGAACAGAAGGGGGTTAACCAAATAGTTAAAAATTGTTCTTTACATGGAGAAATTCCTTACTTGGAGGTTCGATTTATTGAAAGTAACTATATCAATCTTAACCGTTTAAGGACTGCGTGCGCGCTAAGAACTTATAACTGACTTGTAGAAAAAAAATCGTAGCTTCTCACCCAGTTGAGGTAAGGGAATGAAACCTGTGTCATTTTTATCCTTAATGATCTGGCTTTCATATCCCAGTTTAAATTTTACTGTAATTGGCTGGAAGTTTTCGATATGACTTATAGAAGAGCTGTAAACAATGATTATACAGCGGGCGCATTCGGGCGCACCCGTCCTCAAAGGGTTAAGGATTTTCTTAAGATTTGATCGAGAAGTTTGCATTCCCTGTACACACCTTGTGTTTTTCTGGTGGAGTCGTTGTGACACCTTGACCAGTATCGTCCACTTTGTTGGTGTGTGAGCCATCAGGGTTCGTTGTTGAGTCGGCAGTGACCTCAGTTTCCCCTTCACCTGCAGGCTTATTATTGGTGGACGGGCGGATTGGCTTGATATCGTCGTCGTCGTCATCCTCCCCTTGATCAATACTCAGCATCAGTTCTTTAAACTGCAATCACAAAATCAATCAATATTTGAGTGAATCCTTTAGCCACTTTCAAAACTTACATCGCTAATCTTTAAGCAAAAACGCATTTGGCCGGCACAAGACACCACTAATCTGAAAGCACTTTCAAAAACCTTTTCCCAAAACCAAAATTTTTACAAGACTATTTTTTTTTTTAAATTACATCTAGTAGCCTATACGATTGGTTGGAACTAGACTAGCCCGTAGTGCTCAGACGACATTCTCTCACTGCCTGTCTCATTCGGCCTAGCTAACAGTAATGCCATCAGAATGCGTGTATGGCATAAATCAAAAGCTTTTTTTTTTGCAAAGTTCTGGTAATCACAAACTCTGCCAACTATTTAAATCTTACCACCTTAAAAAGTTATCTTTTTTTAGCGTTAAACTATTCCTTTTTGATAGAAAATAAAAAATTCTATAACTTTCAAAGCCTTTCAAGGACCCACTGGAATATTTACAGGAATTCAAAGCCATTTTCCTTTGGCAAATTCCAAGTCCACCTGCCCGAATTCTGTCAGAGAAAAGAACTTGACGACGAAACCCACACTACATAAGAATAGCCCTTACGACTGCATTAAATTTGAATAAAATTTACCGAGGTGACTTTAATTCACATGACAGGGGTGCAGGCATTTTTTTTTGAAGGGCTTCTCACCAAATAATTTCAATTTCAACTCTTCTTCCAGCCAAGGGGTCTGAGGGAGCACCGTAAGCTCCCCAGAAGCTAATGCATTTTAGGCTGTTTTGGGCCATTTCTAGCTTCTGGTGCGCACTCCCTGCGCTTGACAATTCAAATGAACAAATATAAAAAAATATAAAAAAAATGAGCCCCCTCAAAACATCGTAAGGGTTTTCTGTGCAATTCGGAAACCTCCTGGGATGTGCCAAAGCGTGATTCCATAGAAACAATTTCAAAAGTAGGAAAAAGGCGAAATTGTTCGTTATTGGACGTATGTAACATATTCCTACCGCAATTCTTGTGTTTAGTTATTGTGTAAGTGATCCAAAAGTAAAACATGCATGTCAAAATGGATGTAATTGCCTTTTAAATGTGTAACTAAACCTGAGTAAAACGATAATTTTAAAATGTAAAATTAGTTTTTACTAACCTAAATACTTACTTCAGTAATTATGCTTAAAATCATTATTTTACGCTATCGCTGCTCATTTATCAACTAAAAAACTCCCTTTTTTTAGCTTGTATCCAAACTTTCTCTCCTCTCCCGCCAGGGGCGCTGCTACTCCTAACTAGGAGGCCGCCATCTTGTTTGTTCCCCTTATCACATTTTGAACTCTCCTTTCAGTGAATGCGGGGAGGCGGGCGGGTTCTTACTGAAGTAAGTATTTAGGTTAGTAAAAACTAATTTTACATTTTAAAATTATCGTTTCTTACTACCTGCAAATACTTACTTCAGTAATTATGCTGAATTTGTCATTCAGGCGGTGGGGAAAAACCTCACTGAACCCGGGAGAGCTTGCCTACTACTGTTTTAACATGGAAAAGTCAACTTACCACTTCTACACAGTTGGTCTCGTCTCCTCTTCCAGTTACTTCACTGGCGTGCTTAGTTGACTGGGTGTCCCTAGTCTACACTCGAGGTGACTCCCTCAGTCTGAGTCAGCACTATAGTTCATTCACCAGTGTGTGCCCCCGTCCGGGCGTCCCCAGTCTACACTAAGGGTGACCCCATCCGGTAGAGTTTGATGAAGGTGGTACTGCTATTCCATGAGCACACTGTGATCACCTCATCCCCACGCCCATGATGCGGCTAATGCGCGAAGCTCGTGTGCTCTAACTATAGCGGGGAGATCCCCGTGATCCTGTCCGTTCAAGTATGCTCTTTTAATCACGGCCCAGATCCTAGGCACGCCCTTATCTATAATTTCACCACTGTTTGAGTCCACATCCAAAAAACAGTGGAGTTGGCTTGTTATGAAATTGCAGTTCTCCTTCTTATTTTCTGTTTTGGATAGGTAGAACCGCACCGCATAGCTCTTTTCGTGTTTGTCCACCCTCTTTTAGAGCCTTAATTCGAACAGGCTTTGATGTCGTTCCCGGTTTGCAATTTTTTGCTCCGACATGGGCCGAAAACGTCAAAAATACCCCCGACCAGTCAGACCAGTCCGACCTGTCTTTGGCAAAACTAATATGACCCTCATCCCTGGTGAAGGCTGCCAACTCACTTTGGCGTGCTGCCGAGGAATACTGTCTTCTGGGATAGAGATAGAATGGACGCATTTCTAGCTGGCTCATATGGGGCGCCCATTAGACTTTGCAGCCCCAACGGCAGATTCCATGTGGGGAACAATTTCGTTTGTCTTGGTCTCCCACTTTCAAAGGCTGTCATCTGTTTGGAAACCACCACATTGGAAAACAGTCTTTGGATCCCCAACGCATGTCAACACGAACGATAGCCCTTGGGGACAACCTTTGACAAAAAGCTCTTCCAAGAAAGCTGTCAGCATTCGTATGTCCTGGTTGCATGGGTCGCAGTCCGACTTTACACACCACTCGAACTACTGTTTCCATTCGGCATTGTAGTTACGTTGCGAGGACTCCCTCAAACACTTCGTAATCCTGGATGCCACTTCCGTCTTAAATCCCTCCCTCACCAAATTCTTCCTTAGAGTTTCCACCCTTGAAGATTCAGCATGGAAGGGTTTTGGTGCAGGGTCCTCCCCCGATGCTGGTGATTGGCAAAGGAATGGATCCGTCTTTTCCAGCTCCATCAACTCTGGGAATCATGGATGCGCTGGCCAACAGGTGACTACTAGGATGAATTTCCCTTTGGCCACTCTCAACTTGTTGATCATTTTCCACAGAAGGTACGCATTTAGACCTTCCCAGCTGATTGACAGTGTGTCCGTTGCCCAGGCCCTCCATCCGGGAACGGGGACACAAAACATGAGAGCTGATTGTTGTAGTGCAAACAGATCCACCTACGGGGTTCCCCACTGACGAAACAGGGCTTCCAACCCTGAGGGTCCAACATCCATTCCGTAGACAGCACCTGTGAACCCCGGGACAACTCTTCCGCCCACACGTTCAGACTTCCTGCTATGTGGCGAGGAACCGGCGAGATTTCGTACCGCATGCAGATCTCAAACAGGCTGGAGGCTTCTTCCATAAGATATTTCGAATGTGCGCCTGCACCTTTCTTCACATACGCAACAACCGTGGCATGATGCCCATTGCCTGACCCCTCAGCCTTAGCTTCCAGGCAAGGAGGGCTCTCCAAACTGCTCTGAGCTCCAGGACGTTGACGTGCAGGACCTTCTCTTCTTCGCTCCAATTGCCTGATGCAGTTTCCCCGGTAAGGTGAGCACCCCAACCTGACAGGGCGGCGTCTAAAAATAGGAGCAACTCCGGAACGGGCTCGTGAATGGGCACTCCAACTTGAAGGTTTCCCTTCGCCGTCCACCACGACCAGCTCTGCCTCGGGAGGTCTCGTAGCGGAATGATGTCCACCCAACTGTTCCGCGGCTGCCCCGCTGTCTTCTGGACCAGTGGCCGCCAGTGGCCTAAGGGTACAAGTCTGGCATTGGAGTCCAAGAGTCCAATGAGCGATGCCAACTCCCTCGCCGTTACCTTGGTCCTTCTGACGAATGTCTTCACCGACGTTCTCGTCTTGACGAACCTCTCCAGTGTTGTGTTCACCCAGGAACACAAAACAAGTGCTTGGAACTGGTCTGGACTTCTTGAGGTTTATACCAAGACCCAAATGTGAAAACCAGGAGCTGCACATTTCCCACTGCTGGGTCAAAAGAAAACCGTCCTTGTTTCGAACCAGCCAATCTTCCAAATAGGCGTGAGCTTTGATGTGATGTAGCAAGCACAGGTTTCCGCATCCGGGTAAACACGTATGGAGCCGTCGCTAAGCCGAAGGGAAGAGATTTCCATTGGGACGATTTTCCCCCCGCCACAAGGCGGAACAGATGTCGAGGGGATTGAGGGGAACGTGCAGATACGCATCCTCGAGGTCGATAGAAATGGTATACTCTTCGTGCTGGAGTGAGTCTCGAATTGATTCGATCGATTCCATCTGGAAATGTTCCTTTGCGAGGTGTTGATTGAGTTTCCGAAGATTGAAAGAACTCGGGATCCTCCTTCCGTTCGGAATCGCCCTTGCTGGACTCCAAAAACCTGTACTGCCCCCTTCCCAACCAGCAAATTGACTCCCTTGATAAGTTCTGGGATTTCGGAACGTCCTACCAGCCAGTCTCTAGTAACAAGCCTGGTGACGAATAGCGGTGTGTATCCCTCCTCCAGAGCTCGGATGACGAAGGGGTCCGACGCAATCATCTTCCAATGTCCAAGATGTCTGGCAATCCCCCCCCCCACCTGACGGTGAATGGGGGGGGGGGGGACGCCCTGACCATGGCCAGTCACTGACGTGGAGGTCTTTTACCTCTTCCCCGGCACGATCCTCGGCCACGCTGGTAACTCTCTGGTCCTTTCCCGCGTGACAAGGAGGGGGGATGGTCACGAAAGGGCGAACGATCCTTTGACTTGTCCGCTGGCTTTTTGCTGCTACTCTTTCCCCCATATGGATCATTCCAATATCCGGATGCTGGGTGTTGGATCTTTGCATACATAGGCTTGCTTCGATAGCTACCATGGTTCGTGCTGACCAATGTTTGGGCAGGTCGAACCTTTTCTTTAAGTTCTGGGCCAATACAAGTAACTGTCCATTAAGCAAGTCTCCAGAACCCTGACCTGGCAAAAGTCTCTACTTGCCCACTACATCCGCCGGGAACCCAGTTGCAGATTCGAGGAAAGACATTGTTCATGAGTAGACGGCATTGCCAACTTAACTATCTTTGTGGCATGAATACGCTCGCTTAAGAAGATGCATACATTCCCTAATTGTTTTATTTTCCATGAGCTCCGGGTTGACGAATGCCATCGCCTTCAAAGCTGGAGCTGATGCCGAGTAATAAGCCCTACTTGAGAGCTTGCTCTCAACATGACCTCGTCCTCTTCAATTGCTGAGTAGGAGTTTAAATGAACGAGGGGTGTCTTGAGAACCGAATCCAACTCGATACTACACAGTTCAGTTACGTATTCGGCTTCCTTGTAGGTCCGAAACCCGTCTTATTCGGGGCGCATTTTCCGAACGATTTGAAAAACATATGTGTATGCATCAGTATTTGCAGGTAGTAAGAAACATGTGCGTCTTCTTCGGATCATGCGGTGGCAGAGGCTTAGAACTTGACAGGCGTGCAACAGGCCCAAGTTTTGAACCATAATCCCCTGCACCTGCCGCTAACAATGCCCTGGTTCCAAGGCAAACGGGGGGGGGGGGGGGGGTGAAAAATTGGGCATAGTGGCCCCGTGCGACCGCATATAGCGGCCAATTCCCCAAAGGGGCATATTTTCACCCCCCACTCAGCCTACGGACCCAAGGAAGAGAAGATAGTCGAAGGCAAAAGGGGGGGGGGGAACCTTCCTAAAGCCCCATTTTACTAACCTCATACCACTGGCAACAAGAACGATGTTTGTACAGGCGACACGACACGATGGCGACATGACGCGACACCATGGCGACATGACACGACACGATGGCGACACGACACGACACGATGACGACACGATGGCGACACGATGACGACACGATGGCGACACGACACGACACGACGGCGACACGACCCGACACTTTTGACGCGAGGGTGTGTCCCATTCAACCTACAGTCCGGCGACAGACGCATACATCTTGGTCTCAATCCCATGACCTACACCTTTTCCCGGTGATTTACGGCTGGGAAGAGAAAACCATTCACTAGTGTTTTCGTTCCTATTACCTACTCCTTTCCTCGGAGATTTACGGCAGGGACGATATAGCTATTTACCAGCGTTCTCGTTCCTACGACCTACACCTTTTCTCGGTGATTTACGGCTGGGAAGAGATAGCTATTTACTAGTGCTATCGTTCCTATAACCTACTCCTTTTCTCGGAGATTTACGGCAGGAACGATACAGGTGGTTTTTTTTTTTTTTTTTTTTTTAAATGGTACTCTTTTAAAAATTAAACGCTCACGCTCTTATGGTGTTTGACGCCATAAACAAACTCATTATGTCCAGTAGTTTCGTAAATTTGTCCTCACTGGACTTTACTACTCCTACAGTTTTGCGTGATTTTTCGCTGAAGTGCTCATACGAACCGCTATTTCCCACACCGGGAGCGGCCATTTGAGTACTGTCATTTCCTGACCCGCGATTTTCCTTTCTTCGCCGAGCTCTTCACTACAGCCGCCGGACTTGATCCAGACGCAGTCTTAACCTCTCCGACACGTGGCGCCTCCTGACGGCACGGCGCCTGCATAGCTGGCGACTGCATCGCAGACACGACTTGATGTCCGTCACAGCAGACACATCGGTTCCTAATATCCAATGATTTTTCTTCTTCTTTGGCTAACAATGGTTGCAACAAGTGAAGCATATCAGCCATTAGGGCGCCGAACTTTTTTTTTTTTTTTTTTTTTGTAATTCGTTACTCCACACAAGTGGCTTTCGCATCAAAAATTACGTTGGCTGTGGTCTGCATCAACGCCAGCAACTCTTCAATTGAGAACGGCACCTGTCCTACTCCATCATCAAACAACTTTGCATCATCCCACACCACCACACTTTCGTGAACTTCAGCTAAGTCATTTTCGTTTGTTGACGCCATCTTATTTTCTCCCTCCGGTTGACAAGCTGCAGCCGTTTCGTCATCAACCAAACCTGCCGTTGCTGTCCTGGCCCTTTGATCTGCTTTCTGATCCGATTTCTTCCACGTATGCAAAATGTCCTTCATAGTTGAACAATGATGCAAATCGCACAGTTCACATACTTTGGTGACGAAGTTTCAGGGCTTGCACTCACGGCAAAGAGGGTGAAAATCTCTTGACTGTTTCTTGCAGCTACACGCATCAAATTTCTTCGAATTGAGTCTCCCACGTAATAGATCGTTTGATTCTTCTATCGTGGTCATAATTCTGCCCAGAAAAGTTGATAACTTTGCTTCCAAACAAGAAAACAAAGGCAGCGATGCCAAACACGTCCTACCCTAACAACGTGCTCAAAATGTGATGAGGGGAACAAACAAGATGGCGGCCTCCTAGTTAGGAGTAGCAGCGCCCCTGGCGGGAGAGGAGAGAAAGTTTGGATACAAGCTAAAAAAAGGGAGTTTTTTAGTTGATAAATGAGCAGTGATAGCGTAAAATGATGATTTTAAGCATAATTACTGAAGTAAGTATTTGCAGGTAGTAAGAAACTTAATTTAGGGAATATTTTTTTCGCAAGATACTGACAACATATGGAATTCAGTGCTAAGAGGTTTAGCAAACTAAACAACTACGGACGTACCTCAAGATACTGCTGGATAAGTTCTCTCCTGGCATCTTCATCCAATTCAGTGGGCGACGTGTCAGTTTTTAATGCTTCTATCGTCGCTTTGGGAGAGAACTTTGCGTTTGTTTTCCTCGTCAAAGTTTTCTCGTACACTTTGGCTGACTCTGCAGGAGAGTACTGATGGATTTTTCTGCGAATGCAAAGAAATGGTTGCATTACGAAACAAAACTCATTGCTTCAATAGAATGAGTCCAAGTGGAACCCTATGCTTTCAATCAAAATTTTTTTCAAATCGTGTTAATATTTCATCATTTGTTATCAGTTAACAATAAATAGCTGCCTCAGGGCTCAGGCATAAGAACTGTATTATCACTCATCCCACGGAAGATAGAATTGGAGTTCAGATGCGCAGTGCCGGAGCAAGGCGTTTGTGCGCCCGGGGCCAGTAGCTCATTGAGCGCCCGCTTTAAGGCTATAATATAGCAGGTTGCAACCTCCCCCTCCCACATGCCTCTTTCCAAATCTACCCCCCCCCCCTCCAAAAAAAAAACCTATCACGGTGCCACAAAGATAATGCCAACACACTGAAAACACGAATCTGACGTGAAGGGGTATGGTGGTAGACGTGAGACAAAAACATTTGACTACATTTGAATGATTACAATCATAATATTTAGTATATGTAGTCCTCTAACAAGAACACTAATTTTGGCAACAAATGTTGAATTGTCGGCGCGGAATTTTGGTCCTGTTTACAATAAAAATGTTAAAATATTAAAAAACATTGGGAGCTGCCACAAATTGTGGACTTCGTACAGACGCTATATTGGATGATTTTTCAACATGGCAGCTGTAAGAAGTCTAATTTTTTGGCGGCTCAAACTTTTTTTTAGTGGTTTAACATTTTTATTGTGAAGAAATCTGAAATACAGGGCCGAAAATTAGTATTTGTTACCAATTTAATGTCCTTGCGAGTCAGTTTTTTTTTTTGGATCGGGGGAACATTTTCGCCCACTTTTTTTCCTTCCGGCGCCTAGGGCGGCTGCCCCCTTCACCCCCCTCTTGCTCCGGCACTGCAGATGCGTAGTTTGGTCATTTTTTTAGAGCAATTAATTATCGTGACAAAATGTGCATTTTCTACGTACAAGCATCAAATAGTACGCCAAAATAGGGCCATGTTATAAAAGACTCGGTTTACGCACGGTGCTGCACTAAATGAATTAACAAAATGGAGGCACCATTATGTTGTGACAGCTAAAGACAACAATGAGTAGCAATAATGACGAAAAAATTCATGAGAGGTCACGAGTCCATGAATTGAACCCGGGGCTTTGAACTGGACCACAAGACCATTTTACACTAAAAAAAAAGAACATGCACAATCTCAAAACAAGGAGATATGTCCAAAATTTCGGCAAATTTTAGACAGTTTGTGCGCAAATTTTGGACCAATTTCCTTGTTGTGAGATTGTGCGTGTTCGTTTTTAGTGTTAACATTTTCTGAACACTCGCAGTATAACGTGTTTACGTATTTTTTAAGATCACTTTAGTAACACAATTGCACCATATTGCGAGCTAACTTGCCACATTAAGATTAGATTACAATAAACTGACACTAGATCGTGTCTGAACTCCTCCAACCCTGGACAAACATAAAGGTCTACAGGAAGGTTAAGGAAATTAGGATGTTAAAATAAAGTAGCCCGTTCTCAAGTCTTGCACCGATGGAAAACTACACTCCCTGAACAGAAGTTGATATAGAAAGATTTTTGTTTTTAATGACAACCCCCCCCCAAAAAAAAACCAAGAATTTATACAAAATAATTTTATAAGCTCATTGGTGTTTAAAATGTGATTTACGGTAGTAAAGCCCAATAAACGAAGAAAAGATTTCAATACATTGTTCCAACAGTGTGGCCAGTCAACAATGGTCAATTCATAAGTCCGAAAGCAAATGGAATTTTTAGTTCTTACTGCAGTTATCTCCACCCATTTCTGGTATATCACATTATATATATATATATACACTCTTCCTACACTTTTTAACCTTAACATTTGTAAGATCAGTTCTAGATTTTCCGTAAAATAAAAGGTTTGCGGGGTGGTGGGCGGAGATAACTGCAGTAAGCACTAAATATTCCGTATATATATATATAACACGTAAACACGTAATACTACCATCAGAAAGTAAGGAAAAAAAAACACATATGTGGATCGACTGAACCCAGATTTACAGCATCCAGAACGGATCCTGAGCCATCAATAGGTGTTCCGATCGATCTGAACTTCTGGATGGACATTGGACCAAATTTTTTTTTCTGTCCCCAAGCTGAGGAAGGGTAAGTAAGGACTTATGAAAATGTACTGTCCCAACGCGTAGTTTCTTAAAGACAACTTAACTTCCTCATTATGTTAAATAAATTCAACTTAAAAAGTTTTATTATTGCCTCTTGGCATTGGGGGAAAAAACTCGGACAACTCTGCAATATGGTAATTAAAAAGTTAAGCTCAACTTATGGAAATTAAAAAGTAAATTCAGACTAGCCTACAAGAAATTAACTTATTTTTTTTTATTGTAATGTACTTTTTATCCAAGATGGCTGCTCCTGCTACGAGCAGCACTGAAACTCTAGTCATAACACTCAAGCACCTAATGATAATAAAATCTTATCATCCATTAGTAGACAGCATCAACTATTAATGTATTCTGCTCCAGTAATTACCATTTTTGTTGGGATTTTATGGTCAATCGATACAACCTACTTCCGGAAACGTTAGTATCAATTAGGTAGGTAGCCCATTGAAATTTGAAAATGCACTAAACTGATTAGGCCTAACGATAACAGGCACAGTGATGTAGGTTCATAACATTAATTGAAAATTTACTTTTCTGACATCTAAAATGCCAATTAATTAAAAGCCAGATTTGGGTCACATTGAAGTAAGATTGGTAAACCAAATTACGTTTTTAATTATGTTTAAAAATATGACTGAAAAGTAGTGGTCGCAATTACCGGTTATTTCATTAAACGTTTAACCTATTTTTAAAATGTTCGTTTACCGTGTAACCGAGTATTAACAATGTTCACAAAACAATTGTTAAAAAAATGTTTAGTAAAACCGTAGACCTTTGTTTATTGGCATTATTCAGTAACAGTTTAGTGAGCATTGTTTAATCTATCGTAGGTTTAATTGGTACGAGCTGGTTCCACATTTTTTGGATTAAATACGGATCTGATACCCAATTATTCACCAGCTGGCGGTGTAGGGCGTTTTCCACCAAGGCGATTTTTCATGGATCCAGTTGATCCGCCTGCATATTTTAAAACTGTACCGCAGAATTCATATTTAACTGTCTAAGCAGAAGCTTTCTTAAGGTGGCATTGTAGGAAAAATATTACCCGACTTGGCGCACGTGGTGAAAAAAAGACGTAGCTATGATGATTGACGATCCAATTGTAATCGTGATTGACAGCTCTATTAAAAGCATGTGCGCGAAATACTCCGGGTTGCTTAGACTAGTCTACTTTAGGAGTTTGGCAGAAAAGTACAGAAAAGTAGTGAAAGTCAAGTTTTAACTAAGTCGTGCTGCATGTCCATTGATGCTATCTTGGTACATTACATTTACACGAACACGGAAATTAAAATCCGTTTAACCGAACTTGCAACGGTTATCGGTTACACGTTTAACCGTTGCAACCACTGCTGAAAAGTAGTAGTAGATCCCACGGATTTGGTCGATGGGTACCTTAGCAAATTGACCACAATTAAAATATTAGTTGTATAGGCCCAGAGAACACGTTTCAAAAGCAGGTTTCGAATTTAAGACCATGGTCTTATAAACGAAACTTTTTCAGTAACCCCTTGTACTCGTAGCTTTTTTTTTTTTTTTTGGTTTTTAAGACCATGGTCTTAAATTTGGGAATTTACGGTAACAAATAAACCTACCCATCAGTAAAACAGTACATCTCCTTCAAATGCTGTTTTAACATAAGAAGGAGGAGGCACCCTTGAGAAGCTGCTATGCAGTTCTGCAAACCGGATGTATCTTCCGGTAAACGACCTGAAATAAAAACATTTTCAGAATTAGAATTTTAGCTCATTTAAACAAGTATTCAACGAGTAGTTCTGTACTTAAACACTTCAAACTTCTTGCATGCAGGTTAAGAACTCGGGCTGCTCCTTACTACAGGAACATTTAAGTGATCAATTGTAAGAAATATTAAGTCACATATCAGCGATTGAATGTCTGCAGAATCTAGCGCCATCTAGTATCATTTAGCACTTGAATGTATCAAACGAAGGAATGCGCGCCAATTCTTTTAAAGAAACAAACAAGCCACGAGCCTCCTTAATTATTGAGTGAAAATTTGGCACATCCTTGCGCACCTGGGAGCAAACTGTAAAGGTTAACACTATCACAGCGACCAGCTGGCACCACAGTATTTTCGTACGATTTTCAACAGTGCCACTTTATGCCCATGGCCTTCAGTGATTATCTTCCATTAATAACTAAGTTTGTTGCCTGGTTTCACACATTTTAGATTTATATCTTTTGGGCATCTGTCAATAAATTACGCTGAGACACCACTGTAAACGAGGGGAGATGGGCAAACCCGTATACATCCCTGAAGGACATATTTAGAGCATGGCGGCACAGAACGAGGCAACTAAGCCTTCAAAAAAAAAAATGTAAAGGAACACAATTTACACACTTGGCATAATAGGGGATGACTCGGATATCAGTACTGCACTAGGATTAACAGGGCCACTAAAAAGACTGCATATTGGGTCACACGTGTAGTGATTAGCGAGGCTATCCTCATTGATCATACACCCATATGGCCGTTATGCAGCACGGTTCGAATGACACCACATTGGGTTGCTGGATGGAGTGACCTAGCCCAGCTGTACTGACATCCCCAGTCAGGGTAGCCATCAATTGTGTTTTGGGGCCAGTGGTTTTGTTCTGAAAGAAAGGATGACGACCCTAAACATGTCCGATGCTGAATAAAGGTTTACGGGAAAGTGGTTGTAGTTAAGAAGAACGGTAGTAGCACAGAACTCCTCGAGTACGACTGGGAACAGGCGGTGTCTTGTTGGAAACATAACGTGTTATGACCATAACACGTAAAGAAATACACTAACCAGCACTTAGCCAAAAGCTATACCCAAAGGCGAAGCTAAGTCAAGAGAGTACCGAGGCACAAACTAGAGCAAGACTTGGCAAAACCCAAGCAGAAGCACGACGGGCACAGCCGATTGGCGATTACATACGTTGAAGTTGGCTCTGCTCGGGAATTGAGAAACTGATCTATGGATATAGAAGTATAGTACTCCTGTCAGCCTTGGCAGATGACTTGATCGTTTTTGTTCTTTTTTTCACTGAGCTCGCATCTGTGCCGTGGCGACGAACCGAAAGACGGACGACTACTTATTTGCATCCAGTCAGAGACCACGTTAACGAGCCGTGGCTACACTGATAACTGACGCTGACTCGACTTCGTCAACTTACGAGAATGCTGGGGAGGACATTTATCTTGATTACGGGTCGGCGTCCTTAAGCGATCGTACTTTTTATGATTTGCGTCATTCTTACCTGAACTACCTTTTTTCGTCGCTTTTCCATCACATTTGTTCAACTTAGAATCTTTATGCTTAACACAACACATTTTCTCACTTTTATCAACGTTTGACAGATACTTGACCTCATTTTTTATTTTGACACTCACATGTTTTGATTTAAAATCACCTCGAGAATGAGCGATGCTTGGATCTGACGTGGCAAACGAAAGCTTAGAATTTCCGCCGGTAGATGGCGCGGTCTTCGCCGGAATGCTGCCCTGCATCAAGTTTCGGGAGTAGGGCCGCCCATCTTGTAAAAACGTTGCTCAGGGGCATCAAAGCGGCTGTCAATCTGTTCTAACATAGATTTAGATAACCGCGCATTGACGACATCGAACTTCGCATTCATGGCTGGCATCAATAGATTTCATGACTTCCAAAAAGATGAAGCCTAAATCGCTGGTTCGAAGTGCAAAGTATCAACAGTGGAGGAACGATCATCATTGTCTACGTTTTCAGCGCGGGTGTTGGCGTTGTCGCCGACGTCGGTAGCGTTCGGATCAAGGAAAACATGGAGCAGCTCAGCCGACCGGTCGGAGCTCAACATTTCTAACTGCAAATCAATCGAAGTCTTAGAATATTTACCGGAATTAATAAAATGGGAGGAGCTCCTTGAAATCAAGTGAGGCAAAATTACTATGTTGTTCGGGTCTCAGATCGGACTTTTTCCTTGTAAGTAGAACTTTAGCAATGGAATCGGCGTAGTACAAAGAGCGATATTACATTTAACGTTACACGGCCGACATTTACGGCACGCAGGATGAAAATCGTTAGGAGTTTTGATATGCCTTCAATTAGAAGTCACCTGCACCTACAAGGTCCTTCAAATTCTAGGAATACATGTTGGAATGTTTTAAAATCGAAATTCGCATGTGTTAATGGGAACGATGTGAACGCACTTGTGCCCAAAAGCGACATGACAAGATGGTGGCACTATTTGCATTAACAAGGAATGCACAGCAGCACCCCTGCGGAAGCTAGACGACACTAGACTATTTGACAAATAATTAAATTATTTTATTTTGGGTAATGAAAAGGATAAAATAAAATAAGCGATTTTAGCGTGTATATTGGAGGGAAGTATTTTGCAGATAGTAAGAAACAGAAACGTACGGCATCAGTTGATAAGTTGGACAAGGAAGATGAATGCAAGATGTACGAAAACAACTGTTATTTTATGTATTTTCTTCAGAAGAAGCCACATTTGACACAATACCAATTTCTGAAAATACCAGTGTCACTGCAAATTAATAATGAGGATGTTTACTTACTTAGAAGACTATCCACGTCATCGTCGTCGTCATCGTCAATCACAGCCGCTGGCTGCGTAGTTTCTGGCTGTTGTACCTCAGGATGCACCGGCAATAATCCCTGCAGGAACCAAGATAATGAATGTTAAAAGTAAACTATGGCACATTTATTGTTTTGGTAGCCATTTTATTTCAACAATTTCTCATTTAATATTTTCTTTCATCAATAACGAGTTACAAACATTTGCTTCCGTGTATGATGTACCATTTTACAATCAGAAAATCCTGTTTTATTGGGGATGGAGAAGAAAATATTTTGGTTCTTGGATCACTTCTTCACGCAGACAGATAAAGCACAGGAAGAAAATTAAACAAGAGGGGTACTTTCCACCATACAAACCTGGAAGAGGTCTAATCGTCATCAACTTCTTGCATTGTGGGAAATTCCAGAAAAGACCTGCTTAAGTCGAACTGAGGAAGCAACTGAGGAGGGCCATAATTAAAATCACCCGGCAGGCTGACGGGCCAGACAATCAAAGATGAATAACAGGCATATGGAAACTTGCTGGGTGGAACCTGTAGTCCCGACACCTACCCGCCATCCTACCACCTAGCCAACAACCTCCTCAAAATAAACCCAGATCATGCAAGAAAGTAGTCTCCAGTCAGTGCTTGGAAGGGAGGAAGGCTATCCGGGGCAATGTTGAACCCGCCCCGACAAGAAATCAACTGCCGTGTCATTGTGAGCAATATTTTCAGGGAAACATAATGGGCTGCCAGGGGACCAGACGGAGAAGACACGTAACAAGGTCCAGAACATGAAACAAGAGTGGACAGGGTAGTTAGCCACGCTAACTGATGTCACACTCTGGACCAAATAGACCAGAACGTCTTTGGGGTTTATGAAAAGACTGTTTTATTTTTCCCTAGAAGAAAATACAATGCATTGCCATTGTGAAGAGTAATGATACAAGGAACAAAACTGGCTTACTAGCCACAAAGCAAGAAAGATCAGGAGCGGGCTGCGGCGTCCAAGTAGCGGACCGCACATCACAGTAGAGTCCTAAAAAAGGCTCGCAGACAGGAGGAGGCGTTATACCCATGGTGCAGGATGCGATTGGTCACCTTGCCGGACAAGAAGCCTGTGGACACAGCGACGGTCAGCCGGAAGTTCCAGAAGCTACGGCTGATGACACAGAGGATGGAATGAGACGAGAGATTCCTGGAAAGGTAATCGCCGTCCGAGCAACCACAACCGGAGAACGTGGTTGGAGAGCCAGGAAGTCTGGGGAACCCATAGGCGAGATTGGGGAAGCAGACACCGCCCCGGGCAGGCTGGTCAAAGGCGGAACAGAAGGGCCCAGGCCAAGACACGAAGACATGGTGAGAGTGGCACCAGGAGAAAGTGGACGGTCACTGCGAGAGCAGGTGGTTCATCCTCCGCTGAAGTGGAGACCAACGGATCAGGGAAACAGCAGCCAACGGACGCAGAACCAGGGTTGCATGGAACAGGCGTTAGGCTAGGCTTAACGACAACCGGGTCCCGAAATCTCGGGAATGGGACTGTCAAAGCGAGGGCCGCTGAATCAGGCAACGGTAAGGTGGCCCGGCCTAAGGTGACCGAGCTAGTCGAAGAAGGGCCCGATGAGACGTTAGCACAATCCATTGCAGGTGAGTGTACAAACGGTCCATGAATGCCCTGCGGAAAAGGTGGGCGGACAGGACGCAGATAGAGAACTGGGAAAGAATTCGTAGGGGTCAAAGGGGTTGCGGTGGAACGAATCGGACCAAAGGGGCTTAGAAAAAGACCAGCACCCAGTACGCCTGGGAAGAGTCGCTTGAGAAATTCGACGTGATTGAGGGACCCGTGTCCTAGTTGAAGAGGTGCCACAAACGGCGGTGTTGAGCGCCCCTCCACGCGGTAGCCAGGACAAGAAGCAGTGGAAGAGGACAGTGCGAGCGGGCCCAAGGGAAACGGGAGCCTAGACGTAGATTAAGACGCAGGCCGAAGGCTCGGGTCAAAGGACGAATCCGCCACGGCTATTATCGTCGGAGAGTCCATACTAGAAGGTAGACCGAAGCAGGAATGGCTTACGGTTCCAGATCGTCAAACCCGTTCACAAGCGCCAAAATTATCCAAAAATAGAAAATTATTCAAAGCTAAACCACGCGCCACGGCTGTTTGCTGTGACGCGTGCATTACGTGACTGGGCAAGTCCACTCAAACGGGCAAAGATCCGCCATTCTTGTTTGTCAGTGGCTAACTCATGATGGCATCATGGTAAACAGCCGTTGCTCGTGGTTTAGGAGAGCCAGATGAACAACCATCTACTGCGGAGTGCCTAAGAAGAAAGATGAACCATGGTCCGGCTCGGACACTTTTATACGAGTCCTGTGCCGTGCATGCACAGAAGGGAGAGCTACAAGCCCGGCAGGGAAGCCTGCAAGTTCCACTAGGGACGTGAGCCTCAAAAGGGAGGATATGTTAGAAAAGACAGATAATGTATAATTCGTCAACAATAACAAAAATAAATTAACCAATAACATACACTGGTACCGAAATACATTTTGGTAGCAGATTCCGACCAACACTAATGCCAATGTCATTAACGGTGAATACCTAGTCGTAATGTCCGTGTCGGTAGTGACGGGGGAACTTTTGTTTAAGCAGAATATTTTGACCTCTAGTTTACGACAGGATGTATAAGAATTTAAGAAAGATGAAATGTTGTTTTAGAGTGACAGTTAGTGATTGGGTTTTTAGTAGCTATAACAAAAAACTTGAAATTGTGACATAACACTGTGCCCATCACCAAAAAAAAAAGAAAAAAGACAGCATCAAAAACTAAACAGAAAATTTGGTGAGAAGCTCTACATAAATTTGAGAAACAAAAATGTTAAGTAAACAAAGCCATTAGTTTACGATAGAGGAATTAACAACAACCACACATATTTAACTACACACTGTATTCCCGAGTCTTCTCCATTTAACAAATCTAAAACTACAGTACATGCTTTTATCTTCGTTAGTACAGTTCACACAATTTTTAAAACAAAAAAGATATCTTTACCAATCTCTAATGCAAATTTTCGACAGCCAGTAATTCCAGATTACTGACGCAAAAATGTGCACGAGATATTTTTATTTATTTATTTCCCACGCAGACCATAAAATGGTCCTTACATACAACTACAAATAACTGGCCTAAGTCACACAAACAATATAACAATTGATAAATGCAGCCGAACCTAAAAGAAAACCGGTGCAGGCCGTCAACTACATACAGTCCCCATAAAACAGCGAATACCACACATTCTTGGTACCCCCTCTTTGACTAGGAAAGTGAGTGACCCTGTGCACGAGTCTGTTGGTAGACGCAAGGACACTTAAATGGAAGCCCCAAACTGCCTTCCTCCCGATGGCAGCAGCCGACAAAAGACTGTTTTCTGCAAGCAGTTGACCCGTCTCACAGCATTATTATAGCAAACACAAAGTTTGCTCATGCTAGCTTTCTTGTAGTCAATTCACAAGCTGCATGTGTAGAGACTGGCACAGCAGGCGGTTCTACACAAATCTGTCGCCAAGTCCCAAACTTAGCTTTAAGTGTGTTCCCAGCAATGCAGAATGCACGACATTGCCGGCGAATGTACGCATCAACACGCAGCTCCTCACTAATGATGTGCCCCAGATACCCGGCACTTTGAACATACTCCAGATACTTGGTAAAGATATCTTTTTTTCTGTTTTGAAATTGTGCGTGAACTGTACTAACGAAGATAATGTCCGAGTTTCAAAGTAAGCGGCGAGACATTTAAAATTTAGATTTTACTATAAATACATACCTTCAGTAATACATGTTAAGGTTGCTTATTTTATGCTTTTCATATTGCCCAAATTAAACTAATTGTTTAAATTATTTGTCCAATAATCTAGTACCCTGTAGCTCCAGCTAGAGGCGCTGCTTTGCATTCCTCATTAATGTGGCATCACCGCCATACCACTTATGAACCATAGGGTTCAGCTAAAGCGGGGAGTCGAGCAGGTTCTACGAGAGAGGAGAGAGGTAGGCGGAGAGAACGGAAGGGAAAAGGGAGGAGTCAACGCGCCAACCAGAAGTTTTTTTTTTTGGGGGGGGGGGGCCAAAAGGGTCTATACAGATGAGACAATACCGAAAATGGATGGGGAAAAGGCGAGCAAGCGGGTGTGTCTGCTCGCATTAATGAGGAATGTGAATTACTAG
>JAHWFP010217634.1:0-11749 GCA_023313725.1 Lithobius niger | reverse complement strand
TTCTTAGACACGGGATACATGTACATGAAGCAGTTAATGACAGTCCCCTCAGCCGGGCCTCTAACCTGTGAATTCAGTTCCTTCTTAGACACGGGATACATGTACATGAAGCAGTTAATGACAGTCCCACTCAGCCGGGCCTCTAACTTGTGAGTTTCAGTTCCTTACTCAAAGGATGAGTGTGAGCGCGAAAGTTTGAGATACTGCCGTTAAATGCTTCATGCAAGTGTATCCCCTGTCTGCCAAGTTTCTCTCTTGTTAACTGTGTCCACTTGCCTGCAATACCGGTATTGATAATTCAACAATTGATTTCGGTTGATACTTGTGGATGGATACGGTATTTTTCCAGAAAGGTTTCTAGTGCATACCTACCAAGTTAGAAGGCAATGAAATGAATCTTCTTGCAGGACTTGATTTTAAGTTACTTGTTAGCTAACCATTGATTAAATGGGACTTTGGTCGTATCGGATTGATGCATAAACATGCATCGCCCAACCCCTATGTTGTTGAATACACATGTTGTTGGTGCATCCGTCACTTACGGGATAGTGCTACAGTTTCTGTGCATTTTAATGAAAGACCTAGCTGCACAAGTTGCATCGCCACACCTCAGATTCTCTGTCCAGTATCTCTTCATTAAATGTCAGCAAAAGAACATCGCAATTGGTGACAATGATGGGATAAACGTATTCTCCTTCAGTGACTTTTGCAGTGTGATTAATGCCATGCAATATGTTTCTTTTCGACAGGGAAATTTTAGAACTTACAGATGGTGGAATTCTGGCTTTAGACTGGATGGAAAATGAAAATTCAGTCCATGAAAATTCTGTGACAAGACCAACCATTCTATTTCTTACTGGAATAGCAGGTTAGCAAAAGTTTTAATTAACGTGATTTTGATAACAGAAATCCATTTTAAAGGATAATAAGCGATTTAAAACTTGTCCTTTAAACTAAGGAATTTTTTACACTTAAATAAAGAAACGAACAGTTGAAAACCACAGCAAACAACTTGTAATGCAATTTCAAGAAAGAACTATAAATTTCCATTTTGTTTCCTGTCACTAGATCCTATCTGAACCTAGTTAATTTGTGTGCGTATGTTTTTTAAATCGTTTCCCTCTAAAGGGTGAATAATTTCAGTCCTTAATATATTTTCTTCTAAAGGATAAACACTATCTCCTTATTTTCCTTTTAAAGTTCAAACATTTTATGCTTATTTTCCCCCAAAAGAACGAACATTCAACCGGACCCAATCTTTATTTTCATTTATAGGGCTATTTTCCTTTTATTTAAAGGATCGACAAACATTCGATCCTTATTTTCCTCTAAAGAACAAACATTCGACCCTTATTTTACTATAAGACAAACATTCGATCGTTTTTGTCCTTTATAAATGACAATTGAACATTCAATCGTTAGTTTCATTTAAAGGATAAATGTTTGATCCTTACTTACCTCTAAAGGAAATTACATACCCCATTTTAAAGTAACTTTCGTCTCTGCTCCTTAGCTGACCCTTGCAACACCTCTCTGCACTAAATGGAACGAACTCTGAACACAAGGCTTATTGGGATACCTCAGTTGGCTTTGTTTCTTTTGTACGTATCTTAGTTCCAACGACAAAGTGCTCCAACTGAATTCAGCTCAAGATACGAGTAAAACAGTCCTAAATTACAACAAGATATCTCCTATCCCCCACATTTAAAAGAGGTTGACTTAACGTTCCATGAATAATGCTTTGTGGCTGCTTCATGTGAGTATCAAGAATAAAACTGAAGCACATCTTGTTTGGAGGGTACATCTCGTTAAAGGTTCAGGAAGTGGGATTCGTTGTGTTTCCCAGCACATGTTACCAGTTTAAAGACAATTGAGCTGAGCGATCCGTTGAGTTACTTGACTTTGTTGAAACCATTGCTGGCCAAGAGAATGCTGGCCCAATGAATTGCTGGCCAAGTGAATGTACTCATTCAACAGAGATGGGAATGGTTGGGTTTTGCTGCAGTTGGTCATTGGGGTAAGATGGCCAGATGGTTAGCATGGCTGTATCGTGCAAGAATTCCCTGTTCGAGATTGATTCTCAACCGTCCTCGTATTTTCGTGTAGAGAAGGGCCCCGTCGTTATAATATTAATTTGCATAAATTAATAATTCGTATGTATAATAACTGAACTTATATTATTTGCATATTTTATGCAGATGTTAATAATTACCATTATTAATCCAAGCAAAGCTCATAAACAGCATAATATTTATTACGAGTTAAGTATTTTGCTTATAATATTGTTAATTGCTATTAACGGCATTGTTTAGTTGTATTGTCATAATTAGGAATTAGGTATTAACGTTCATTTAATCCATTTAGTGATTAAGAATTATTCGTAGATAATAACTCATAATTATTAATTATATGTGTCAACTGCAAGCTTAGTAGAAACTATTATGTTTTAGTAATCTTGACTTGGTCCTAACTAAAATAGTAATTGACGATATTTGGGAACAATGATTACTCTTAGCTCTTAGCTCGTGCATTGATTAAACTTCGACTAGTTGTCAATTTTGTCTCGCGTCAATTTATTTGAAGTGCTGAATTTATTTGAAGTGCTGATATATGTCTACTTAAGATTAAGGCGTCCTGACATTTAGTTGCGTAAGGTGGATTTAGAGCAAAATTTACACCGTGATGCCTCGTGCTTATGTCGATTGCAGCATGTATATTTGTACCATGTAAATAGTGGCATGTTATTTGCCATTTGAATTGCCTTTCAAACATGTCCCTCTCTCCACGGCTTCCGGCGCCAAGACTTCAGCTGGGAGCATGACAAACCTCCAAAGTTGCAGCATCTATAACTAGAGTTTGTTAATTTCAATTTTATTTTAAATTCGTTTTACACCTAAATTTAGCAATGGCCTTGTTTTTTCCTGTCGTTTCAAAGCAAATATTTTGGATGATGAGTTTTAAGTCAAAGATGAAAAAGGATCAGTTTTCCAGACTAGTGTCCTAATGACAAAATACGATTATTTATAATTGAGGTCTAAATTGATAACTTGTATAAAACTTTATAATTACTTGCAGCCAGTGGCGGATCCAGCTGACGTTAAGTCAGTCTCTTCTAAATGTGGCAGATAGGAGACATCCTCTTGTAAACTTAAGACTGTTTTACTTGTATCTTATGCTGAATTCAGTTGGAGCGCTTTGTCATTGGACTTGGAACTAAGGAACATACGAAAGAAACAAAGCAACTGAGGTATCCCACTCTGCCTTGTTTTCAGAGGTGCAGCTCACCCCCACGCTCCAATTTAGGATTTGTGGTGCCCCCTCATGGCACTACTGGTGGCTGGCTCGGCGTCCCTCTGATAATCTACTAAACCGACCATGCACACCACTCTAGATCCGCCACTGCTTGCAGGATAAGTTTATTTTTATGGCTGCAACCATGTTTATGTATTGGAAGCTGGTTTGGAATTGAATGACTGGAAAGAACACGTGTTACGTGTTTTTCGAAATGTAGTCCTTAAATTGGTCACGGTGGGTCATATTTTGTTGAGAACTTTTGTTTTCTTTCCATAAAACGAGCACCACACTCGACTTACACTAAAGTACCACACCTATCTACTCAGTAATTATATAAATTAGAGCTTTACTCTAACAAACAAACCACAGATCTATACATTGTATCTCACTTAGAGGAAGCGTTTAGCTTTCTTTATCGTTATGCCCATATTAGGGCATGACGTCACCTTAATGAATCATCGTACTTTTACGGAAACACGAAGCTGCTTCTTGTCAGGATTCTAAGCTTTGCGTTTTTACTTTGTTTATAAGTGGCGTAAAAATTAGGTTTAGACCTACTTTATGCAAAATACCAACGTTGAAGCAAACGAAATTACAGGTAAGATGACGAAATGTGATGGGGGCTAGTATCGCTACAGCAGGTTGAGGAAAACATCGTAAACATCGTAAACATCGTAAATCGTCATTACTTTGGATAATCGTTTTGTGGAAAGAACACACAAATTTTCAATCCGGATGCTCGTGGGCTTTTATGAAATCTATAATTTGTGCGTTTTAGCACTCAACTCCTTTCCAGCACTTTTGACCTTCGGCCTCATGAAATTAAACCTGGAAAGGAGTTTCGTGATAAAAACATACAAATGATTGATTTCGTAGAAGCAGTATAGGGGCATTAGAATCGATAATTTCATGCGTGAGGTGAATCGTGGGTCAGCTTTCGAGCAGGTGACCAATCAGTGATCCACTTCCTTATTTCCACTTCAACGTTTAATGCGTGTAAGAGCAAGTTACTAATTTCGTGTCCCATGTTCATTCTGTTTCTTTAAATGCAGGTGACAGCCAAGCAGATTATTTAAGGTCGTTAGTTCGGCAGGCCCAGACTTCCGGATTTAGGTAAGTCTGAATTATTTTATAAACTTAGGACCGACGGGGTAATGGTAAAAAAAAAACAATAGTGGCGAAGCTCTGGAGTGGTAAACCTGGCCAAAGAGGGTTGGGGAGGAGGATAGGGCGAGGCTACCAAATAGCAGTGCTTAAGATAATGTTTCGATTATAACCCTTTCAAATGAGCTTTAAGTATATTGCTTGCTAGTGATATTCCCTTTTCCCGTTACACGATGAATAAGTAAGCAGCTAGCAAATTAATTGTTAGTTATTGCTGCATACCAATAGCCCAAAAGGTATTGCTGGAAAGAATTATTATTACATACCAATACCAGGCTGAAGGTATTGCCACAAGGCTCCATTGCTTCTGGTGCGACCATCTTGGTGTCGCTAAAATAAAAAAAGTACAGACTCGCTTTTGTCAAGACCAAACTTGATACTTTTTAACTTAAGATCATCCCAGTTTCATTTAAGAACTGGTGATACGTCTTTTCTCTTAGCATTAAAAGCTAGATTGCTGCCGGTGGTTCACCAATGTTATTGTAAACTAGGTGAAGCCCGTGCTGTACACGACTGGTGTTTGATTGATTGTTTATTAAGAGCACTACGATCTAATACATCATCTGCTCTAACCTAACCTACTCTACGAACTACTTACACTACATTACACTCCACTACATACACAATTTGCAACATTGGGACGGCTTGCTCCCTCCTGTGTTTGTTGGGGAAGGCGTATATCCCGTCTATGTATTTTATGCATTTTTTATGAATATTTCCACCGGTAGTAAATAAATACGCCATTGTACACTGGAAATAAATAAATACGCCTTTGTACAGCAAAGTCTAAATCTTTAGCCCACCGGCTTTGTCATTTTTTATCAATATTTAACGGAGTTTCACTTATCTTTTGATTTTAATCGTCTACAACGACAGAACCTTTAGCATTGTTTCATCCATCGTTTCAGTTTATTTGCAACAATCAGTTTTTAATTTATTGCCAACAATCATTCTGTTTACAATAATCGAAAACTGTTATTATTAGACGGGTGGCCGCGTTCGTCGGGTGGCCGTCTGGGTCGGGTGGCGGTTTTACAACACTGCAACTCGTTTTTATTAATGTAGATGGTAAGGGTGAGGTATTGTCCGGAATAGGTCAGAACAGGTCAGATGAGCTTGTGTAGGCAACTTGAGCTAATATCTCTCTCCGTTCACTACGATAGCATTCAATTTTATTGAATGTCTGAAAAGGCGTATGTTTATCTGATGTAAAAATAATGTTGACAATACTGGAATTATAACCTTTATGGACTTGCATGTTATGTAACTAAAACAGTAGGTATTTTAAAGCTTAGGCTACGTATCGACGTAATACCTAATTACGTTTTACAAGAGCTTATTTTTGATCCTCGAAAGTTGTTTTCATGGTTTACACACAGCATGTGTTTCTTAAAACTTCAGCGCTTACATCAACGTCAGAATAATTTTAACTTTGACGCTTACTATATTCTATTACTACTAGTCACAGTTACAATCTGACCATCTCGCACAGATACGTTGTGGTATCCTTGCTGTATTCATACTGGTTTTGCATGGGGTCTTTTACGCATTAACTGGTTTGCGCTGAGTTACTGGAGCAGATGCATTTTATGTATGATGTAGACACATCTTGGTGAATTAAGAAATGGATAAGAACGTAATTCATAGTCTGCATAACTTAATATTAGCGTTTGTCTGATTTGTAGATGTGTCATCGCTAACTACCGAGGGAGGGGCGGCATTCCGCTTTTGGTGAGTAGAAATACTTGGAAAGACTCTATACATTATGTTCTATCGTTGAAGAGTTATTCGGTATCAACATTGTAGAGTTGGTTACGTAACCCAGGGACGTAACTACACACAAACGTGCAGAAATCTAAGTCAGTGGATGAAAAGCGGACTTCTCATGGGAACTCCAACAGAAGCGAGGGAAGCATAGCCGGGGGTGTGTGATTTTTGAACCTGAAGGATGTGAGATGAAATTATATTGCTGACCTACGTACGCACATGGTGCGTGGAACAAGGAACCCTCTAGAGTCTGCCATGGTACTGAAGGGCTTGAGATTAGAATAAATAGTTCTGCAGCGAATGGTATATTCCCAATGTTCTTCAGGCAGTTCTATACCACTGGGTTTGACAATTAAAAACAGGCATTCCACATGCCATCCTCAGACGATTTTCCCTCGCTGAAGAAGACCATGAGTATCTTTCACATCGATGGTTTATCAGATAATGATCATGGCGGCCAAATCTATTATAAAAATATCTGCGGTAATTGACGCTCCCGATAACACTTACAATGTTCTAACCATCTGAGCTAGCTGAGTTCTAAAACAAACCATCAGCTAAAGAGCAAGGTTTTCCAGAGCATACCAAGCACGATCAGCAAAGCAATTACGTTCAACAACTATACCAACTTTACACTTTTAAGTAGGTTTGGCCGCCACCAACCTAGAGTAAACGGAATACCACGTTTTTTCATTGTTTTATTTGACTGGGCCATTTTCTGCATCACTGTGCTGACTGTTGTTGAACTACTGTTAAAACATCTTAGATTGTAAGCAGCATTGGTCTGGATTGATACTTGGGTGGGTGACCGCCTGGGAATCTGGCTGTTGCAGACATAGGGCCTTAGGGCTTCGGGCAGATGACCAGGAGTGGTTAACGCTCGTTAAACCCTTTAACCCTTTTTTTTTGTAGAGCAAAGTTTGACAGCAAAACGACGAGTACTACAAAAGCAAAGCACTGCAAGAACGCCAACAATGAAAATGAGCGAGCATGTAATTCTTTTGCCAGAAAAAAAGTTGAAATTGGTACATTGTTGTCTCAACTAACAATTTGCTGTGAGCAGTCATCTTAGCGCCAAGTCTTAAATAACGTCATGCACGAATGCGGTTTTTTTTTTCTTTTTTTCACACGGTGTGGATCACACAAGCAAAAGCGATAGACCGGGAGTGGTGGACGCAGAAGGCAGTGCGTCTGTTAGCCCTGCTCTTGGCAATCTATTGCTGTAATAACAAAGAGATTAGGAGGGGAGTCCAATGCGTCTGTTACCGTTAAGCATATGATTATGCATTGACTGAATCTAAAAGGTCATTTACTTGGTTGTTTGGGATGGAGACAGTATCAATTTTGGCCAAATCTCGCACAAGGGGGAAGCGCAGGAGAAGTATTTAAGTCAACTTCCCATCCAAATTCAAGTACATGTAAGGGCGAGGAAGGGGAGGGACAGGTAGGAGGGCGGGAAGGGAACGGAGACGGGAGGCAGAGGATGGGTGAAAAAGAGGAGACGGGAGGCAGAGGATGGGTGGAAAGGGGGAGTATAACAGGAAGAAAAATTACCCCTCACAGTGAACACGTAAAATTACCCTTCAAACCAAACACCGGATGAACATAGCAAAACAAAACCCTGAGTGAAACAATAACCCCGGACAAAGCCGAGTACTGTCTACTTGCAGTCTGTGCGGATTTGTGTGACCTTGTTCTGTACTGAATTTGAATTTGCAGTAATAAATTTACCCTGCAAACATAATTCACGAAAGACATGTCAAGAGACATGTCAAGTCATTATTATGCTTTAATATCTTGTGTTGATAAGAAGTAAGATTTGTCTGTGATCCTGGGTGCAAGGATGGCAAAAGTTGTAACAAAACCAGTCAAAAATTACAAGCTGTTACCTAACTGAGAAACAAAATTTAGCTGAACAGGATGTTGGTGATGCTATGAATAGAGCAAATCCTTAGCTAGTTTTTTTTTATTTTTAGTTTGGAATGCTCCACAGTTTCTGCACCCTTTCTGTTTAGTAAAATTTATCTTATTGTTGGTTATGTTGCTGCAGCTGTATTCTGTATCGCATAATGTTGGCCGATTAAGGATGCATGTTGATCAGAGGAAAATCGTACATTTCTAACGTGGCACGCTGTCATTTTTTTTTTATCATCAGCTGAAAAGACCACTTCTGGAGTATGCGTTCCTGGTTTGGTCTCTTTTTCACCTGGGAGATATCGATAGGGTTGAATCAGTCCAATGCAAATTTACAAAAAACCTTCCTGGCATGCGGAACCTCTCTTACAACATGAGATTAACCCATGTGGGACTCGAGTTCCTGGAATTGCGTATTTCAAGGCAATCTTCTCTTGATCTTCACGATTGTCAGAGGTTTTCTGCAAGTGGACATGCCATTCTTTGTTCCTAGCCCTTACTTAGCAACTAGAGGCCACTCACTCAAGTTGGCTGCCCAAGCGGGGAGGTTGGATTATCGACTAAGGTTTTTTGCTGTGAGAATAGTCCATCCATGGAACTGTCTGTCCGAGGAGGCAGTGCAGCCGCGTTCTGTCAACCGTTTCAAGTTTTTGTTGCCCGGCTTTAACCTTTTAAATTAACAACTTGGACTAGTGTAAGTGGTTCACCTACCACTATGTGGTTAAATTTAATTATTATTATTTACTATTTGCGTAGTCTTGGCTCGTGTTGCTTCTTTGAAAATATTTATTGGTATATTCATTCGCTTGCTGCAAGATTTAGCTGGAAGAGTTGCACCGTGACATAAGCGTTCAATTTCCCACAATTCTCAAGTGTTAACCAATCTGTAATCCAACTCAATTAAAAAATGTTATAAAGTCATTTAATACGCAGTTCATCATTAAGCTACGAGTGAAAGTTAGGCTACAAGGGTAGGACATTTTTTTGCCAAGATTTAAAGTATTCTTCTGAAACCCTATAATTTCCAAATTTCTAGTTTCTAGATGAGTTTTGCGTTAGGGGTCTCCAAAAAGAGAAAATGTCCTTTGAAGCATGTTTGTACAGTTTATATAGGTAAGTTGCACAATTTCTGTTGAGTGCCTCAATAGGAGCATTGTTGTTATTTTTTCCTTTTCTTTTTAGACGCCAAGGATTTTCTGTGGTTGCAACTGTGAAGACCTGAAAGAAGTAATTGATCATGTAAAATTAAAATATCCCATGGCTCCATTAATGGCAACGGGAATCTCATTAGGAGGGTAAGAATGTAAGAAAAGTCAGACAATTAAAAAAACTGCAATCTTATTCTTTTTACAATATAAACCAAAGTCTGATAGCAGAAATGAAGCAACCGCAACGATCCCCGGAAGGGGAACAATGAAAACGTGCGAGTGTGTCAATTCTTTGGCATGAAGTTGAAACTGGGACGTTGTTGCCCTGAAAAGTAGTTAAAATTGGCATATTGTAGCCTCGGCTAATAATTTGCTCTGCGCGGTCATCACAAAGGCATGTCTTCAATGACGTCATGCACGAAGGACAGTTATTTTCCGCACGCTACTGGGAGTGGGGAGGGGCCTGAACGGGGAATGCCCTTTTGTGGGGCAGTGCTTATGTTACAGCCACTATTTGATTACGATATTGCTTTGCAGAGGGAGAGGATTGACGGAAAGGGGGAGTTTTACACAAAGAAAAATTGACTGTTGCAGTAAACGATCGGACAGCTCCGAGCAAATACTGGGAAACAACCACGGGTCAAACAAATCCCTGGGCAAAGCCAGGCAGATGCTAGTTTCATTTATATCCCACTAAATGGCAACGGTTTTAAAAGTTTGTTAGAACATAATATACGAACAGTAAACTCAGAAGCAAGAAATGCATTAGCCCTGACCCTGACTCTCTACAGTTCTGGCCGGATCTTGGATGAAAAATAGCATTACGAGACTGGGTTGGCAATATGGACGCCGAAAGCGCAGCTGATGCGATTGATTTGTCTACTTCCCACATTTTGTCAACCGAGGATGACAAGCTCCGTACAAATTGCCAACGAACGTGTCGCTTTTTTTTTTGCAAATGCAGAGAAATAGCTTAACTGTAGCTGAGTGATATTTTTAAAAAACTATTTATAGATAATACAGATTTGCCACCAAAATCTACGTAAAAATTTAAATTAATATTTTGAAAACTATCACTAACTGCCAATAGATGTCGCGTCTCTCCGTACAAAGATGCTCTCGAAGAACAGACCTCGATGAAATGGTACACAGATGTGGCGGCCATTTTGTCTACCCCCCGTAATATCGTTATAGAACGGGCCAGTTATTTTACTGGCCATGTCCTGACTCAAACGCGGCTTCAGTTCACGTGATGGAAGCATTAACCTCTGCACCACTTGAGAAATTGTGTTGATTAAAATAACAGTTTTTTTTTTTTGTTTAGCTTGTTTGTTTGTTTTCCAAAAATCGTGTAGAACCACATCTTGTTATACATCTTGAGGCATTGGAGTTTGCTAGACTTTATGGAGAATCAGGTTTAGAATAAAACTATAAACATTCTAGACTTTTGCATTAAGTGACACTTTTCTCGTGTTCTTTATTTCCAGTATAATTTTATCCCATTACCTCGTTCAGACGGGCAAAGATTCTCAATTGCTAGCTGCCATGACTATCTCATCTGTACTGAATGCTTTTAAGGGGACGACCAGCTTAGAGCGGCCAATACTTAACCTGATGGTCAATCACTCAGTAGCTAAAAGACTTGTCAAAGAAATCCAAAAGTGAGTATTAATGACTCAAAAACGTTGTTTGTAGATAAAATTAACCAAAATAGATAGATAGTATTAACATAAAACCAGCCGTCAGCAGTAAACTGTACTGTGTGAGTGCGAACTTGGAAGGACTCTGGTTTTAAAAATCAGTTATCGAGACTGAGGTGGCATTTTCTGACCCATATTACTTCTAGTTTGTGCTCCTATTTTATGATTTATCTCAGTTGGCTCTGCGTGCTAGTTTTTAGAAGGCTGCTGAAGAACTCATTGGTTACTGTTAGTTTGAGAAAATCTCATCTCATCTCGACCTTCAATTTTAAATCGGACTGCACCAGTGACCCGATTACCCGGCCAGACCCGGTGACCCAATGACCTGGCCAGACCCTCTTTTCCAGATTGACCCGGCCAACATGGCTTGACCTGGCCAGACCTGGATTTACCTGATGACCCAGTCAGATTTGGGTTGACCCATTGATCCTGTGCAGGAAAAGAAACAACTGAAAATAAGGTCCGAGTAATATTTACTACTGGAACCCCCTCCCACCACTGTTAGCATCTCATCTTCAGCAATTCTCGTACCTTTGAAACCGCCATTTAGCAAATTTTTTAACTGCAACAAATGCTTTACTGGTTCACTTTAATCAATCAAATACTAGTCTGGTGCCCCCCTCCCCCCCCCCCCCCAATAAATGATGAATGAAGAACGAGCCACTGTAATGCACAGATAATATTATAAGAAAAACCCCTGGATTTACTTGTCTTAAATGGTATCTAAAACCCTGGATTTGCTTGTCTTAAATGGTATCTAAA
>JAHWFP010217633.1:0-12743 GCA_023313725.1 Lithobius niger | reverse complement strand
CCATGTACGACTGGTTGAAATAGCTGTCTCTACCTACTGTGTTTAAACAGGCTGTCCTATAAAATACTGACAATGTTGGGTGATTAGACAGGGCACAGAAACGGGCAACTAGTCCTTCCCCACTCCCACTGCCCAAACGTGCCGCTCATGTCTGAAATGATGGATTTGAGTTTGCACCATTGCAAAGCACCTACAATGATGTGAATGTGTGCTGTTATTGTTCTGATATCTTTAGGCATGTTTGATTTTTTCCAGAAAAAACTGTTTTCATTAGCAGACTTCTGCACCCTGTATATTCGGATTTGGGTTTATTAGCAATAGTTGATTGTTTCTGTGCCCTTTATAACCACCCAACGTTTGTCAGGATATTATGGGACACCCTACAACCTGTACAATCCTAAACTTTCCTAAAATGTATCCAATATCCCTTAGCCGCAAAATTTTGTCATTTTCAGCTGGTTTAGTACAAATCTGGGCTAAATTACGGCTTGCCACACATTTTCAGGTTGCATAACTGCCAACTACGAATTCAGTCACATAGCAGCTTACTTGGTTATGAAAGCAATGATTGTCACTGCTGAGACTGGCTGCACATGAAATGACGAAATGGAGGGAATTTTTTTGGGGAGTAGCGGAGTGGTGTTGGGACATTCAGAATTTCTAGGTGACTGGCTAAAGATTGCAAGTCCGACAAGGATAAGGCTAAGGACACAAATGCGGTGCATGACGTCAGTCTTAGTTACCGCGGAATGTGGTGGTGTCGGTTGGATAAAGGTTTGGGCTTGGGTGATAAGGAGCAAAATAAATGATGATAGGGATACAATTGCGGTCTAATAAAGTAGCGTGATGATCATTTGTGCATTGTTGGCTGGCTAAAGCATATTCAAAGGAAAGTAATATACAAACAAATTCTTCACAAAGTAATTGGGGGATTTGTGGTGGAATGAGTTGGTTACCCTAAAAGGGCTAAAAGAAAGTGCTTAACACCGTTGGAAGGGATTTGGTTTGGGGAAGGGGGGCATGTACGGAGACTTAATCGCTTGGGATATCACGTCTGTTATGTGGAGAAGGTAGGAGGAGTGCCAAATATAATAAAAATAAAACATAAGGCAAACTATAATAAATAAAACAAACAGAAGGCACAGCAAAAGGCAGGTATGATTAGGTTGCACAATATCCATAATTATATCCCACACAAAAATAAGAGAAATATCAAAGGATGAAAGGAGTGAGGAGGAGAGTTGGGAAATAGAATGGAGAGGAGGAAAGAAAAGGAGGAAAAAGAGAAATAGTAGAATTAACTTCCTTTTCAACTGCTGTGGTTTAAAAAGGAGCCAGGTTATTTTCGAAAGCAATGGGTTTCAAACAATGACTTGAACGTGTTCACTCATGGGCGTATGGCCCACATGAAGGGAAATCAGTTTAAAATACCGATGCAGTATTAACAAAACACATCATTTCCAATGACAACGTAAAATGCCTGCTATGCCTTTTGTCAGGCCAATAAAGAGGATTCTTGCCATAGGAGGGGAGGAGACTTGTCTTGGTCTGATCATTTTGTAATGATGATGATGTGTAGTTAGTTGAGCCAGTAGTTTTACGGCCGTTTGTGACATCACACTCATACATTTCTCTAGGCTTTCCACTTGTAATAAATTAGACTAGTTGTCTCCCGGCGTCACATACACCGTTCTAGCTGATTCCCGCTGATTCAACTCGGTTCTAATAGTCAGCATTATTGAAGTAATAGTGTTTGTTTCTAATTGTTAGAGCGCATATCCGTTTCGTTGTCGGCTGCTCGCCCTTTTTCTTTGCTACCGTGGCAAGAATGAGCCCGCTCGCCCTCTTGCTGATTGTTGAAGCTTTGTTTGTTCCAAAGGGTTTCAAAGGGTTTAACGAGCGTTAACCACTCCTGGTCATCTTCCCGAAGCCCTAATCCTCCCTAACAATGGCTCCATCAAGTCTGCTCACAAATTAAGTCTGCTCCTAAGCGAAATATATACATAGATGGTTGAGCAGTTCACTGTTAAAGACAAGTTAGTCAAAAACTGATTTTATGATTGGTGCATTATTTAAAGGATAATGACCACAGACCTATGGCATTATAAAACAATGTGACAACTAACAAGAGTTCGCCCACGGGCATTGTTTTAAACTGTCCCGAAGTTTTCGTTGTTATCGATTATAATGCCCATTAATCTCACAATAGAAAAGCATTAGCGCCGCTTCGTTCGCTCTTGTGCACTGATGGGGAAATTGGCCCTTTTTATTTCCCTTGTGCGGTGATGGGGCAGTGTGAGCACCAATATTTGAACTTATACGTTCAACAAGAATCAGTGCTGGTTTATGCTGATTTATGCTACACATTGTATTCATCAATAAAAACAATGTTTTAACGAATGTTGAACATTCCGCCCCCTCTTCTTCTTAAAATGCCCGCAAAGCAGGCAATATGTTCAAAAATTGTTAAAGATTGTTTAACCAGTGTTATATCAGGTCACCATTGTGCTAATGGTCATTACAGCTTCAAAATTTGCGGCTTAGACCAAGAGCGGCTAACGGCCCTGGCTGAGGGGTATACGCTAACCCTTGGTGACACATAGCATGCTGGATAGAATACATTTTTAAAGATTTAAAACTTAATGTCTTTGTAAGTGTTTATGGTTGGATGAACTAAATTTTTAAAATATGTAGTGGTTGTGTACATGTCCTACTTGTATAATGTGTAATTGTGTATGTATGTCTAGGTGCTGTACGTCACGCTGTTTCCCCGCTGTATTTTTCAGTTGTACTTGTGATGGTTTTCTTTTGTTCTGTGGTGATTACAAGTTAATCTAGGTGAATTGCATTGGCCCACAGACAAGATGAGTTTAATGCGAGAACCCGTTTCATACAATGAATCACGTAACACTAAAAAAAAATACGCCATTTCTCGTTTCAACATGTTTCATTAGTTTCCAGTATCACCTTTTGGCAGTGTGTTTCATGGCACAGATCAGTTCCACTTTTGGTGTATGGGATTCCCACTACCGATGTGTCATGTACAAAAAGTTGAAAGAAATTGTGTCACATCTGCCTCATATTTTCTGTAACCGTTGTAACAACAGGAGTATAGAAGATTATATATATATATATATATATATACCGTAAATAGTGTATTAAATGCCCAGTTGAAGCTAAAGCCTGCCCCCTAAAATGCTGTAAAAGTCAAAATCATGAAATAGTGGAGTTAAAGCCCACCCCTCAAATTGTCGTTTTTCCACGAAAATTTATCTAAAACTAATATGATGTGAATAAAGATAGTACTGCTTGCTATGTTTACTGGCTCCTTCTCCCACCCTGTAGGAATAGTAGACTCTTCCTTTAGCTCCTAGCACCTGCACAGGGCATCTGTCACTTAAGCCTCCTCCCTTCTTCACAGCAATTAAAAGGATGTAAAAATTAGTCTTTCAGAGGTCGTTCAAAAGCTTCGAATTTTCTGTAATAGACGTCCAGAAATGTTAGAAAATTGATAATGCTTGATTTAAAGCCCAACCCCCTATTTTTGCAAAACTAACTGCATAAGCCCATGGGCGTTTGATCCACGATTTACGGTATATATATATATAGCCCAAGTTTATGTTTTTAACTCAACTACACGGACTACAAATAAAAACATTTAGTCAGCAGCGAGCATGCAAGTGCTATAGTGATAAGTGATTGTACATACGTAGAATACAATTTGCAGATGTTGTATTGTGATTTGTGTAGAATATTTTATGAACGTGGCGATAACTAGAAATAGTAAAATTGGCATGTAAAGCTGTTTGCCTGTTGAGTTTATCTTCTTTATTGGCTGAGCGAAGTGAGGCATTAATACTCGATTTTTTTGTGTCTGTTTTTTTATGTTAGGGACACGACAACGTTGGCAATTTTGTTCCGATTTGGTA
The DNA here is from genome assembly GCA_023313725.1 of Lithobius niger. Classification (NCBI taxonomy): domain Eukaryota; kingdom Metazoa; phylum Arthropoda; class Chilopoda; order Lithobiomorpha; family Lithobiidae; genus Lithobius; species Lithobius niger. The sequence continues at coordinate 8,814 of JAHWFP010217633.1, read as the reverse complement.
CAAATTTACTGAGGTTTTGTAGCTGAAAGAAACGAGTTCGAAGTTGAAGTTTGTACCTGAGATATTTTAGTGGTGGGGGAGGAGCAAAATTCGAGGCAGAGCACTGGGCTGAAATCATCTAGGTGTCTACTCTGTCAATACAGAAAATAAACTAATATAAAATAATATTTCCCGCTCAGCCAAGCGACTTGTCTTCAGAGCTCAATAATTTGATGCAGGAAATTTGCAAGAGGGTCTGCTGACAGCAAAAAGCTTTGTGGTGCACACAAATTTTCTTCAATTTTTGGCTTTGTGCATAAGAGGGAGCGCGAGTGCTTTATCAAGAGACTTGAGCCCCTATGCTGGAAACAATCTTGACGAAGCTAAACTGTGTAACACATTCAAATTCGTTGGCACCGCTGAACCATGACCATCAGAAACTCCAAACGCAACTTTGGTTCTGTGTGAAGCTTTCAGTCGTTAAGGCCCATCTGAAAACGCAGCTGTTAGAGCTAGTGAAAGGAAGGTGGTAGTGCCGGCTCCCAATGGGGGGGGATCTTGTCTTTCTTTGTCTGATAGATTATCTTATGTTCTCACTGTTACTTCGACGTTGAACTAGAAAAATGTCATCCGTTGTTACGGGCCGTTCTATACAATGATTTTCGTGAAGAAAAGTACCCCGTGATGCTTCGTGCTCTTATCGATTGCGGTATGTAAAAGATGCTTGGAATTTCCTGTTGGAATTACCTAGCAAAATTATCCCTCTCCTTCTGGCGCCATAACTTCGGCTGGGTATTTGGGATATATGTACAGTACTGGACATCGAATTTTGAACACTTCAAATGTTGTACTGAATTCCGCATACAGATTAATCGTTCCTGGTATTCGTCTTTCTTTGTGCTATGCAGCTTCTGCGTCACTTTCCATTGCTGAAATCCAACAACGTTATATTATTGGAGCACGTTTCTAAGCCATAGATATACCACACGCCATGGCTGTTTACTATGACGTGCACATCACATGACTGGGCTAATCCAATCAGACGGCCAAACAGCCGTTGTTCTCGTTCGTCATTGGCTAACTCATGGTGACGTCACGGCAAAGAGCCGTTGCGCATGGTTTAGTTCGAATGAAGCAAGTTTCTCACATGACAGTGCTAAATCGTCACAATGGAGTTTTCGTCCAAAAAAAAAGAACTCCATCAATGCTTGCGTGCACAAAAATGTTCAAATTCGTTGTCCAATATGAATGAATAGTAATTTATTAGAGGAGCAAAAGACAGAGAAGGGCCCAAGGGGCCACTTACACCCTGCCAACAACAAATTACCGCCCGTCAAAGACGGTTTTCAAACAAAAACCATTGCTGGAGTTCGCCAGCCAGGTGTGGTCCCCGTCTCTTCTGGGAGATATTGACAAGGTAGAACGCGTTCAACGTAAATTTACGAAAAGCTTACTTAACTTAAAAAACCTCTCCTATGCAGAAAGGTTGGAAAAAACTAAACTCGAGTCCCTCGAATTACGCAGGCTTAAGGCAGACCTATATTTGACGTTTAAAATCGTCCGGGGTTTTTTGAACGTTGATCTTCCCTTCTTCGACCCTGCTCCGTGCCGGACTACACGCGGACATTCATTTAAACTGGCAATACAATCGGCTAATTGCGACTGTAGAAAACACTTCTTTTTACTTCGAGTTATATCTGTGTGGAACTCTCTTCCTGACGAAGCGGTCAGGGCTCGTTCCCCGGCACACTTCAGGTCCATCCTTGGTAAGTTAAATCTACGGGCTTTTTTGAAACGACCAGAATTTTTTAAAATAGAGACTAAAGAATGAATTAGGAAAAAACTTCTACGGGTCCAGTATAAGTGGCTTGCCCTTCTGGTAACCCTGCTGTTAATGTGGCAAATTTTTTATTTATTTATATTTATTATGAAAACAAGTCATACAGACATACAAAAACAAGTCCGAACAGAACACAGTATAACATGTCGCAGTTTCTGGGAAAGAATTTGGATATGGATAGTTCAACGTTTTTCAATTTACGTTTGAAAATATTTACAGAGTTGCACATTACAACGTCTTTTGACAGACTATTCCACACGTGTACAATTCTCATGGCAAAAAAATGAAATCTGCAGTTTATTTTTGCAGTGCGCACCATAAGTTTAAAGGGATGGCCCCGATTTTTCTGTCTTTTCTAAGTGCAAACATAGCGCTATAATCAAAATTAACATGACCTTTAATTGAAAATGTTAAAATTAGATAAGCGTGGAGTCTACGTAGTTCCAGTACAGCCTTCACCGCATCAATATCTCCGAGCAAATATGGTGACTGTACTTGGCACGCATATTCGAGAAGAAATATCGAGAAGAAGGTAGAAATATCAACAGATTTAAAACAACGCTCAATGAAGCGTTAAACAAGCACTTAAACGCTTAATACTGCACAATGTTTTCAAGAGAAGCACGTTTGCAGTTCCCTAAATTAATTTTGTTCTTGTAAGGCCGAAGAATTGGACTTGTGCTTAATGTGAACGTTCCTTATTTTGTAAGTAACGTGCGGGACGAAGCAGAGCAGAGGAGCTTCTCACTCACGTGCTGGTGTCTGTCTGTCTGCACTCTTAACTTTTGAATCCCTTATCCGATTATTTAAAATTTCCCCAAACATTTTGTGCTCTTATTTGTGCATTTTTTCGTAAGTGCAGGCGATGGGTCCTTGGAATATCCTCCATGTATGACGTCATCAAGGTCAGCTTTCCTGGGTTTAAACACTAGTACAATTCCGATTGCATTAGATATTTTTGAACGATTTACTAGTTACGTGTAATCAAATAGTAGTGTAGTTCGATTAAAAAAGTTCTGAAAATGGGCATTCAGATATGTAAAGACCACCAAAGCAAAGCAGCGCTTGATAACCTCGCTCAAACTCGCGCCGACCTCACACTGTTTGATGTGCCCATACTATTATTTTTTGGCAAAATAATATTTGGGTTGAACGATGACGACGGATTAGGTCATCTGCAATAGGGCAGTGGCATAACGTAGTATTATTGTATATAACTCAATGGTGGAGCCGGTAACTGAGTTAGCTGCAAGGGGCACTGGAGTGGGAAAAGAAGCACGTCTTACTGAAGACATTGCTGTTAAGAGTGGATTTCTTAGGCCTATAATGCGTTTTTTGTCGATTTGTTGGCAGTTGCTGACATTTTTAAGCAAGTGGAATCTTTATTTTCCAATTACAACCTAGCAGCATAAGGGATTGGAGAAAACAACGTTTTTTTAAGCCTATGAAATCCGCTCTCGAAGCACTGCCTTGACTAGAAGTGCCGTTGTTTAACCCTCTATTTTAATCTAGTGCCCCTTGCAGCTATCTCTCTTGTAGCCAGTATGACGTCACATGACGCTGCTCTATACGGTTGTCAGTTGCAGGCCGCTATGTCCCTACAAACACAATATAGTGCTCTCGGAGGGAGGGGGTTAAAAGGTACGTACTGAATTAACACTGATTTTATCCACTCCTTCTCTCATCCTATTTCCTCCTTCATCCAATGTCGAAAGATTTATAAAAATGCATTAATACACCCTCCATTTCCTGCCAGGGAAGAGTGACTCGTCCCGTTTTATCCCTTTTTCCATACCATTACAGTTCAGAAAATAACTAATTTTATGTTGTCAGTATTTACTCCCCTGAAAATTTTTTCGGGACAAAATAATCAGGTAAATAAAAGAGTGTGTCCTCCTTCGAATGACATTTTCAATTATCTGCCCCGTCCCCTCCCACCTACACACACAAGTCCTAGGTACGAGCCCCGTTGTGTGGTGCGGATTACTTGGCTCTGTGAGTTTTCATGAAAGCTCCGCCTGACTAAGACAAACGGCTTCACTGCAGCACACTGTCTGCCGCCTCCTGCAAATGGAATTCTCATCATTTTCCAAACCTCTTCAGTCACAATACGTCTGAAATATATTGCTATGCGCGTACTCATTTGTATGAAATATAACGTTGTTGAGAAATTACTAAGTCTGAATACCATTCAAATAATGTGACAGTCGATAAAATGGTCATGGATAACATTTTTTTTTAAGTGCATAAAATATGGTTTTGGTATTCTTCACTTCTTCCTAACCCCTTCAGTAAACTTTGCAACGTGTGTCTAGCTATGTAGTTTAAAAGCTTTGAATAAAGTTGATTTACTAAGGGACGTGTCACGACTAAAAACCTGGACAGACAGACAGACTTTTATCCAATGTCTCTTAAAACGTGGCTAAAACTAGCATTTTTAGTACCACTTGACAATCATTAATTAACTTTTAACAGCGTAAAGTAAAAATCACAAAATGGAATATTTTTTTGCTACCTTTTTCCTTGAGAAATAGCGAAGAATGCTGACGGAGTTCGTTGCTTCGAACTCGAGGCATGTCTCTTCCTACTTACTCGAAACCGAAGTCAATTCTCGAAACATTTTCTTTAAATATTTTTGGTTGAATTATTTTCGGTTGAATTGTTTGTTTCCTTGGAGTTGTGTTTAATCAAAAATGGCGATGTTAGCGACGCTTCATGTATGCATTTAAACCATAAAAACAAAAAAAAACTCTTAACTCTCTCAATGACCAAACCTCTCTAAATACTTCCATCACTTTCCATCGCTTCCATGTTGGATGCACCGTTTGAAACACTGGTATGGGTTGATTGCTCATTTATGTGCGTGTTTCACCGAATTAAGGTTTTCATTCCAATTTTTGCGCACACTGGCTAAGGGCTCGTTTATGCGACGAGACCTTCTCGCTCGCCGAAAGCTAATTGATAGGCAAAAGTGATTTATTTACTACTTAATTTCCCGTTTCTATTAAATGATTGCGGTAATAGACAACAAATTAAATGTATTATGAATAACAACACGGACAAAGAACAAAGTGCAACAGTCATTTTAAACATTGCTACAACATTGTTGCCATTACACGCTATTTCCAAAATTTACTTTTCTCGCTGAAAAAAAAACAGATTCTAGCAGTGATCAAACGACGGTAGAATAAATAGCTACTCGCAGCGAGAATTCAAAATCCAACATGGCGTCCATTTCGGAGTTATCGAATCGAAGACAAACCTTCGAACGCCGGTATTCAGGAATCTGTCCGTCGTCGTGTACTGCAGTAAAAATTGTTTTCTTGTTGTCATAAATCGACGCTGTCATGTTGCAAGCATCGTACGTCGTGTTGCGAGGCACGAGGAGAAAATTTGTTGTTACCATGGTTACTACGTATAGACAACTTGAAAGCCGCATTCTCCGAAAAAGGCGAGAAACAGCCAGCAGATTTAGTATTGACCAAGTAAAAGCTAGTAAGCGAGAAAATTGTCCTTGCGTAAACGCGCCCTGACAAACGACGTTCGCCTTCCTTTTGCGTGCGACTCAGTTGGACAACAGTAGGTCTATGTACGTAGATGACGAACTCATTCCCTTTTCCTATAGAGCAGTGACACGACGTAGTATTATTGTATATAACCAAGAGTCTATGAAAAGTTCCGTAGGAACGAGTCATTTTCATAGACTCATGATATAACCCTATGCTGGGGCCTTAATGGGTTAGCTTCAAGGGGCACTTCGGAGAGAAACAGAAGGGCGTCATACTGAAGCCGATGCTGTGAAGAGTGATTTCTTAGATCCTAAAACGTGCGATTTTTGTTGTTGGAGAAAACAACGTTATTTTTAGCCTAAGAAATCCGCTCTTCCGTTGTTTTTCCCTCCATTTTTAAGTAGTGCACCTTGTAGTTATGCCCTCCAAAACCCACACTGGTGCCAATATGGCGGCAAATGTCACTGCTCTATTCGTTTTCCTTACTTGTGAGACGGTTTACAGCATTCACTCAAACCTATGTTTCGAAAGCTATGTACGCGTGGGATGCACAAAACATACTGAGACAATATTTTGGCTTATCGCATTTTGTCACGGGGGGGGGGGGGGTAATCAATACTGGTAATACTACACGATGAATCAGTTTCAATATAAGCAACCGGTTGCAGTGACTACTTAGTTGCAACCAGTCTTCTGTACACTGCCGCCACTTTTTCAAATAAGTTGTTGAGGGCACACCTCTACCACGCCCTGCCAAAGCAGTCTCTATATATAATCTAAACTAAGTAACCATCACAATTGCAGGTTAAAAATCTGTTAGCATTTAGGCCAGGTTTTTTTTATTTTTAGGCTTAATATTTACGTGCCGTTTTAATTTCGTTGTAGCAGCTAACGGAGAATTGGGTTTGAAAGTGGCCTATTCATTTATATGCAACACGAGAGTTTTTTTTAATGAAGCTAATGTGTGTCGTTAACGAAATCCTTTTGTTTTTACGGTGGCGTGTCTTCCTGTAGTGGTTAAATGCGACGATCAAGTGTTATTATTTCATTGAGTTACGTTGAGAAGCCCGTTAGCTTTAGCTGTAAAGAAGCAACGACGTTTTAATTTGGCTTGTTTTTTAAAGTCCACTTTGACTACCACTGAAAAAAGAGAGGGGGAAGTCGTTGCCATAGTCTCACCAACCTTTTCGGCTGTACAGAAGACTAATAAAACTAGGCATACAATTGAATTCTGAAGATCACAATCGCCCGGCCGAGCGAGAGATGCCACGTATGTTTGGTGTTGCATTGTAAAATGTGATACTTAATATTTTTCGTATTTGATCTAAATGATTTCCTCCCAGTGCTCTCAGAACGAGTCCAACACTGATCTTTACAAGGTTGGTTAACTGCCACCACGCTCGATATTTGTTCTAGAAATGATAAAAGTATAAGCTGCGTTGTTACAAAATGTATGAAATTGGCAGTAATGGCGGTTTAACCATTTGCAATTATTTTCTGCATTCACCACGTTGGAAGAACTTCCACCATGGTATATTATGGCAAATGGCTTTGTGCTGTTCATGTACTGCTCGGGGCCACTAGCCTTATAGTTCGGGTTTCCTTACTGCCACTTTTAAAAATTGGCTTAGTCAGTGGCGTGCATGGGGGAGGACAGGAGCCCCTGCACTTTTCGCAAAATTCCCTTTTTGTGTCGACATTTGCTGGTGCGGCGGGGCCTGAGAAAGGGCCTAACGGCCTAAAACGTGTAAAGGGCAATAAAGAGGCACAAAAAAAAAGGGTAAAAATAGAAAGCGAAAAAAAAAACGTACAGTGCCCTATTCTAATGAAAGTTGCCCCTGCCCTCTCGGGGGTCTGTGCATCCAATGAAAAACCCGAACATCTCGGAAAATATTTCAGGTAGGAATTTCATCTTCTAACTCTTGAATTTAATGCAACAAAGATTCCTAGTACAAAATTTTAAACAAACCAGAACAAAATTGGGAACGTTATCGTTTCCCAAACAGTTAAACGCACACAAACTGACAAAACCCGACTAACAGACACAGAAAGTCCAAATTCAGTCGAATATTAGACCTGTTCTATTTGCTCGCTTGGCCAATAAATAAATAAATACTTCGTCAGGAGTGGGGCGCATGGGCGTATGTGCCAATAAAGCACGTATGAAGGATTACGCATTTTGTCGTAGTCTCGCATGCGCCAATTAAACACGCCGAATTGAGTTCACCTTATACAGACCATGGACTTATATATATACAGGCTCGGACTGGCCCCTTACTAAATGTAGAAAGTAAGCCCTTCCCTTGTCACGGATTCATTGCTTGCATCAGGGACTGGACTGGGGATTGGATCGAAGTTTTATTTGCACAAAAGTGTTTGTTGTAATTTTGAGTAAACTTACACCATTATAGTAAGAAGACTAGGCAGTTCTGGCCATCTAATTAAAAATCTTAGCGGCACAGCTTGTGTCCATATAGGTAGTACGAAAACTACGCAGAGAAGCAAATTTGTGAGCCCATTAATTTGTGCTCATTGTACTGTATTTAATTATATTCCACTACAAGTAAAATCGTAACCAGAAAAATTTTACCCAATAAATAATGTTAATTTTCTTGGGCTTTTAAGGAAGTGGCAGATAACAAAAAATGATCCAGTCCGACACTGCATACTACTATCACACTACGTGTACACTCCATGTACAGCCTTGAAAGGTTTATACATCAACCAGGCGTGTTTTATTGGCGTATCCCCGACCACGACAAAACGCACAGTCTTTTGCCCGTTACGTCATTGGAAACACTTCGGGGAAAGTCACGCCACTTGGTCGAGGCAGAAAATACTCGGGAATGAGTCGATAAAATAGCAAACTGAACCGGTTCTGAAAACTCCAGCTCGCGCGACCGGTTGCCCAACAAACACACCGCGCATTGCAGATGACTGTAAATAATCTCACAAAAATACCGGTAGTGTTACACGCTAATAACTTATCAGTCATCTCGCCCAACTCCACTGATAAAAGATAATGATGTTCAACTGGCGTCTCCTCCACAAGCGAAGGATCGAGACAGGTTGATAACTACAAGGTGCACTACGGGTGCTTTGACTTCAATAAGATCGCCGGGAGACGGCCGTCTAAATTTATTTTGAGAACCGGAATCTAAATATTTAAAAACTATGAGGAGGCTTCCTGGAAACACTGCAGTTTTTTTAAATTAAAAAATGTAAAAAAAAAATTCCGTACGTTTGAGTGAATGTAGCAAAACCGTTCGTACGTGGGGGGAAAGACCAGGTGGCAAAAAAGAGTTTGTAACATTTACATACGTCTGGAGGAAATCAGAGTCATATTAGAAAGCCAACGTGGAGGCGTGTACCTTTAAGCAACTAACTACGTGCTGAATTTTTATTCGTGAGCCAAAAGCGGTCTAAAAGAGAGCTCGTAGAACAGGGCTTGGTGTCATGGTCCTTGTTGTTCCTGCTGCTGTTTCA
>JAHWFP010217632.1:0-15277 GCA_023313725.1 Lithobius niger | reverse complement strand
CCTCACAAGGCCAGTCTTTAATGCAGATTGCTTGCTTCATTTACCCTTTACCTTGTGATTTCTTTCTTTATTTACTACTTGCATTTTTTCAAGTGTGGAGGCCAAGAAGCAAAGTTGCTTTCCCTCCTTGTATGTATGTTTGTGATCTTTAAGTCGCCACTGAGAAAGACTGAAAAGCTACTTAGCTCGGCTGGAGCCTGTAGCCAGTACCCACCCTGGTAGCGCAGTGATCAGAGCGCCCGGCTAGTAAACGGGATGTCCTGGGTTCGAGTCCCAGTCGGGGCAGTTGTCTTTTCTTTCTTTCTCAGACTAGTGTATTGTGTATCCTCACAAGGCCAGTCTTTAAGGGAATATCCAGTTTTTTCTAAGCACTAAAGTGCAGCACCAAAATTAGTCCTTTTTAAAATTTGGAATGGCTTATCGTTGTAATAACACAAGTGTACATCAACTTATTTTCCTTTTGATAACTTAACGAACGATACGTTAGAACACGAAGAATTTTTTAATTCATGATGGTTAATACCCACCTTTAATGCCGCGAGGCAATCTCATCACTATCGAATTTTCGAAAGGTTCTTAAACTGATTGCAGGCCATGCGCCAAAGCATGTATGTCTGACCACCTTGCGTTTGATGTTTTTCGTGTCTGCTAATAAAGCCATGGTGTCGCTTCAGTTGCACACAAAGCGTGTCGGCGCAAACAAAGGGCGTCAGAATCGAGTTTCTGTCTGGTTTCAGGGAACCTTGTTTTCCCAACGCCCCAACTAGAGCTTGGCTTGGTACAGCCAATTTATCTTATGCTCGATCGCTGTCACACGTTCCCCCCGCTACGAATAATTGATGATGGCAGCTACTCACGGTTGACAGCTGACCACCGAATTAATAAGCCGCCCTTTTCCTTTTATTACGTATAGGCTGACTGGACGGCAGGCACAACACGTCTGGGGTGTCAAGACACGTTGGATTATACGAAACAATTTCACTTCGTGATAAGAGAGTTAACAAAAAATTAAACTGAGTCACAATCGCAACTAAAGAGATGATAAGTGATAAAACATGATGTAAATCTTTGAAAATAATAATAATACTACTTTATCCAAGAAAGTAGAACTATAGACCTGTAAGCCTGTATGGGCAACTTTAACCAGCTCTGGAACATCAATGGTGGAAAAAAAGATTTAAAATAATAAAAAAAGCATCTATTTACAACTGTAAGTACATTAAAAAGTACATTACAAATTATCAATATTAAAATTTACACCTTTAAGCCATGATCCCAAAGTCCCGTGTAACCAACAAAATGAGTAACAATTATTTTAAACCATCACTTTAAACTGCGGTGCACGAGGCTAATTATTGCTACGTTGCAAAGTGGCCAACAACAATAAGACCGCTGTAAACAATAAAACAAAGAATCAAAGAAATATAATCTAGACACACGCTAGTGTGTCGCGCCAAGTTAGGCAACAAACATCACAACAAACATCACATCAATTCAATTGTCGAGGTTGTAAACCATTGTAGCGCGACGCCGTTGCGTCAGTGTCATATTTTGAAGCATAGTTAGGCACATTTCAGGTACTTGAGAAAAAATAATAATGCGGTACAAAAGCTTAAATTGTGTTGAAATCGTGAGCAATGAGCCACCTCACAAAAATTAACTCGTGTGGGAATGCCAGCTAAGCTGCTCTCAATGCAAAATATGACCCTCAATAACGTTGTAAATGTGTTACTAGTTACTAGCCAGCCAGCTATACTAGCTACTAGCTACTAGCTAGCTACTCCGCTCATTCCCATGTTAATTTCCATTGGGTGATTATTCATCGCTACCGAGATAACAGGAAGGCTTCCAGCTATGAAATTGGGCGAATGGGTGCGGTACAATACGAACTGCGTACTTTCTATGGTTTGGAGCCTAGGGGTGTAACGAGGATGGCGTGGGATGGCGCGTAAGTACGAAAATATTGTTATAACCATTGTTAGTATTGTCTGCATCGTCTCTCATTGGACAGCCAAAGTTCGGACAATGGGAACGTTGATACTGACGTACAGTTCCGGTCAAAAAAATCGCCCTTTTTCGTTATATCGAGGGTCGTAATAACAACCATGGAGAAAATCAGTTATCTCAAAAACTACTGGACGGATTTTCATGAAACAAAAACTGAACTACTTATTAGATTGTCTACTGCATTTCTACCCTTATTCAATACTACTTAACTGACTGAAAATAATTGGCCGAGCGAGAAAGACTTAATGATATATGATTATATCTCGAAAACTAGTGGAAAGATTTTCATGAAACAAAGACTGAATTGCATATTACATTTTTCTGCTGAATACTGCATGTCAAACGTATAGAAATATAGCATATATCATAACAATTAATCCAGTGTTTGTTTTATATAGTTCTATCCAGTAATTTATCCAGTATTTATTTATTTATATATTATTAGGTATCAACTCGTGCTGCTCGCTCGGCCAATTATATTTGGCGACTTACTATTACACGTAATACGTATAGAAATGTAGTTGATAGCATAATAAGCAACCCAGTTTTTGTTTCATTCAATTCTGTCCAGTAGTTTTCGAGATATCAACACTTTCGTTCAGAGTCACATACATTAATCCTGCAACTTCTTCCGTATAACGAAGGCGTTTTTTTTGACCGGAACTGTACGTGCCTAGACACACACTAGTGCATCACGATAAGTCTAAACAACGTTGCAAAGAAATTGTATTCACGTCCAATTCACGAAAAATAAAGCAACTGTAATAACAAAGTCAAAAACTGAAATAAACCAACTGTCAACAAAGTCAAAAACTGGTAAAGATGCCAGCAAGTTGAGAGTGGTTCGGCCCTTCAAAGAAGTGATATCAACTCACCAAAAGTAACTAAATAAAACAAATTATAACAAAATTAAAATTAAACCAAAAACCAATAAAGAGGTGACTAAGTTGAGAATGGTTCGGCCTATTGGCAAAAGATAGTAGCCTAGCAAATTGTTGAAAACCAATTTCTTGTTGAAGTGGCACTTTATTACACATCTGCACGGTAGTGGAGTTGAGTCAATACACAATTTAAAGAAAAGGAGTGATATCATATCAAAAACCAACACTTGTAAAAGGGGTCGCCAAGTTCCGAATGGTTCGGCCTTTCAAAGGCGTGATATCAACACACCAAAACATTCACTAATTTAATCGCACCGAATAATACTTTGGATGTTTAATGAAAACTTGAACATTGCTACCGAAAGTATCAATGTTCTAGTTTTCATTTAACCTTCGAATTATTAAGCGGTGCGTTTAACTTGGCGAATGTTTTGGTGTGTTGATATCACTCCTTTGAAGGGCCGAACCATTCGGAACTTGGCGGCCCCTTTTACCAGTTTTGGTTTTTGATGAGATATTATTTAGTCAGCGAAAAAGTTAATGAAACTCCAGTTAAATATTCAAAACGCGCAAAAATACACACACGGTGTACATGCCATCGGCGTAGCCAGTGAAATATAATTGTTTAAAAGATGACTGAGCACGCCGATTGAGTGAGCGAAGCGAGCAAAAATCAGCGTTTATTCGCTATCAAAAAATAATTGTTTAAAAGATCGCTGGCATAAACCGCTGGACGATTAAATTTAAACGTTAGTGAAGCTCGGTTAAATATTCAACCGCACAAAAATATGTAGACGAGATACATGCCTTCGGCATATCCAGAGAAATACAATTGTTTAAACTAAGCTTGAGCGTGCTAATTGATTGAGCGAAGCAAACGAAAATCGATGTTCAAACACCCAAACACCGAAACAATAAACTTTTCAAACATAAACTGCGCTTTCTTTCTGACATAACCATTGATCAAAAACAGTCCTTGTTCCCTGGTATTGGAGTTCAAGTTATAGTTCGTTGCGTTCGAGTGAACTCTAATCCGCTTTTATTCGTGTACCTTCATGGCTGTGAGTATTGGGATACGAGCTCTAATGTTTTTTTTTTCTAAACCCGTAGCCGTTTTTTTGTTCATTAGCTAGTGTGCGCAAAAATACACAAACAGAATACACGGCTTTGGCGACAAACACATGAGACAGCAAACTATCCCCATGTTGCAAAAGGTGCATCAAATATCACCCATGCGCTCAAGATCATATTGGTTTAGTAATGAAACAGCCAGCGTAGCTGGGCAGGCGATTCTAGTACTACGTAACAACCAGCAAAGAGTGTAAATTTAGATTTGTAACATTTTACTTTGACTTTCACTTCTAGTGCAAATATACAATATGTAAAGATAAGATCGAGATGTGGGCTTTGGATTAACAACTCTCTATAATACGTTGTGCAGTGGCAACCCGGACCACAGTGCAGTGTGACTGAGGTTGGTGCTAATGACCAAGTTGTCGACGCGCTATTAAACCTCAATACTCCTCTCCCCCCGTAGCTCTAATAGACATGTAAAAAAAAGTTTCAGCTTGTTGTTTGGGGTGCTGGACTTTCTTTTACATGTTTTAGTGCGAAGAAGATAGCTTACATGTCTTTTTTTTCGCAGCTTTTTCTTCAGACTATAAAGTTTCAGCTTGTTGCTTGGGGGGCTGGACTTTTTTTTACATGTATTAGTGCGAAGCAGATAGCTTATATGTCTTTTTTATCGCAGTTTTTCCTTCAGACTATAAAGTTTCAGGTTGTTGTTTGGGGGGGGGCTGGTCTTTCTTTTACATGTATTAGTGCGAAGCAGATAGATTACATGTCTTTTTTTATCGCAGCTTTTCCTTCAGACTATAAAGTTTAAGCGTTACAATGCTTAGGGCGCGTTTATGCAAAGAAACCTTCTCGCTCGCCGAACGTTAGTTGCTAGGCAACCGTTATTTATTTACGCTTAATTTTCCGTTTCTGTTAAATGAATGCGGTAAGAGGCAACAAATTAAATGTCTTATAAATAACAACACGGATAAAGAACAAAGTGCAACAGTCATTTTAAACATTACTACAACATTGTTGTCATTTCACGCTATTTCCAAAATTTGCTACTCTAGCTGCAAAAACAGCCTCTAGAAGTGATCAAACGACGGCAGAATAAACATCTACTCGCAGAGAGAATTCAAAATCCAACATGGCGTCCATTTTGGGTTTGTCGAATCAAAGACAAATCATCGACTACCGGCATTCAGAAATCTGTCCGTCGTCTTGTACAGCAATAAAAATTGTTTTCTAGTTGTCATAAATCGACGCTGTCATAATTCACGCTTTGTACGTCGTGTCGCAAGACTCGAGGAGGAGATTTGTGTCCGCGTTGTTGCCACGGTTACTATACGTTTAATGCACGGTGGTGACGTCACGCCAACACATCTCAATGCTAAAAGTGTAGCCGTTATATACGGTTAATCTGAAAATCCACACACGTGACCGTGGGTTAATTTTGATAACCCACACTTTTTTTGATAATCTAACACTTTTTCCGCGCTCTACACAACCACTGCTCTACCATGTGACATACTTTGCTAAACTGCCGTACACAACACAAATTCAACCAGCACATCCCATTGCAACCAACATAAATAAGCACATTTGCAACCTGCGACATTTATCGTACTAACACGAAATAAAAAAAAAAAAACCTCGCGTAGGCTACTATACCAGAACCCCACCCGTGGAGAAATGGTTCACTCCACCAACGTTTCACTCCGACAGTACTAAAACTAGGCTACCGACACTTGTAAACACACCTAAATACACCTAAAAACATACGATACTCAAGCGAACAGCACATTTGTAACCTGGCGACATTTTCCGCACTAACACGGAAAAAAAAACCTCGCGTACGATGCTAGCCCCCTCCCCACCCCCATCCATGAATGAACGGTCCAAGCCGAATCCGACAAACTTTCGTTCCGACGGTACGAAAACTAGCCTACTGAGTACTGACACCTTCTAAAACACACCTAAAAACCTACGAGACGCAAGTGAATAGCGCATTTTAAACGCTATATCTTATTTAAACTAATAAAGTAGAAAAAATACGGTTTTACCTTAAACACAAACGTCGGTGACTTGGACTGGATATAGGGACGTCCTCGCGTACGTGAGACTTTCGCAGACAGGAAGTTTAAACCGGAAGTTTGAGTTCAGGAATTTACGTCATGTTTCACAAATAAAATTTTCAAATAAATTTTTTTTTAATCTCAAATAACTAGATATGTTGGCTCGACGTCACACCTTAGCATTAAAATACATATCCGTGAGTCGTAGTCGATTTACCGGTTATAATTGCTCTTGAGCTCGAACGGCTAGTCCACTATTTTGGGGCTGGAGGGAAACAGCCCACTCGTGTTTCCCTCCACCCCCTCGATAGTGGACTAGCCGTTTTTCGCTCGCGAGCAATTATAACCGGTAAATCGACTACGACTCACGGATATCTACTACATAGACAACTTGAAAGCCACATTCTTCGGTAAAGGCGAGAAGCAGCCAGCAGATTTAGTATTAACCAAGTGAAAGCTTTGTAAGTGAGAAATTTGTCGTTGCGCAAACGAGCCCTTACATCCATATACGCTTGAGAGTTTTTAAGAGTGCATTGACGAATACATAAGAGCACTGGGCGGTGAAGGGAACACAGGGCGGAAGTCCCGAAAGGCGAGTAAAGCCACGAAAGCGACGGGCAGCGGGAGATAACGTCAGTCTTGTGTTGAAGTGAAAGTGCTCTGGGGGTTTTTCGTGGGGTCCTATACTAAAAGCATAGGAGTTCAATAATATTTGCTGCTAACCACTTCTTGGTATCGATGTTATTCTGTATAATAGCAAATTTGTAAAAAATAAAATAAAAAAATAAATAGACAAGGTCCTGCATAGGCGTGGCATGTAGTTTATTTTTTTTCTTATTAATCCTTGAAGGGTCACATGTACTTCATGACTTTCTTTTTTTCTAAGTTTATAGGTAGGTTGGTGGATTCGAACCTGCATTTATTTGTTTTGGAGGAGGACTCTGACCACTAGGCTGTTGCCACAGGACCTAGCAAAGCTCGCGGTGTGCCGAGGGACCTAGCAAAGCTCATGGTGTACCGAGGGACCTAGTTTTTTCCCCGACACGTAGATGTTTTTGTTACTTACGATGTTCAGGATTCCTTAAACTTTAGGTTGTAACCTTGCTTAAGCTTTATTTCAAAACTTTAAAACATTTTCGGCGTCAACTTTTTTTGTAGATATATTTTGACAACTGATGTGATTTTTAGGCGAGTAAATACAGACTAAAAAAGGGGTTAACCCACCACAAATTGCAACAAAAGGTTTTATGACTATTCCTGACTGGCAGGGCCTTCGAAAACTTTAAGCCAAACTCAACCAAACTCATCCAGTCTGGAGGCAGAGCGAAGTTTACTCATGGGCATTCTGTATATTAACGGTACCAAACTGCCTGCAGACGGTTGAGTTTGGTTGAGTTTGGATTGGTAGTTATCGAAGGAGCCCTGGAAAAAGCGTATTGAATTCGAAAAAAAAAATTGTATTCTACGCTATCTGATGCCTGGAAAAATAGGTTCAATTAGCAAGTTATGGTTAAAAATGCATTTAATACATGTATATGGAAATACGAAGAGAATATTAATGTACCTTGCATTTTGAGGGTAGTTTTTTTTTTCTGGAATCTATTGAAAAGGATGTGAACTTTAAGATTCCTATGGGCTCCGGACTGAAAACCTTGAGCATTAAAGATGGCGACCAAACGGAACCCAATTTTTTACTCAAATTTAGTCATTTTGACCTATTACGCAAGAACCTTTAGTGTTACACAAAACGGTATGGATATAAGTTGTTTGCAATAATGTAATCTACTATGTAGGTCCCTTACCTTTTTTATTGAGAAAAACTGTCATTTCGGGCCATTTTCGGCTTATTTAATGCTTATAGATGTCTGGATTTGTGAATACATCTTAAACTTCAATTGATGTAGTGTCAGTCATAAATCAGATGAATGACTGCAACTTGATTCATTCGAAATGATGGAATCTCTTCTTTGAATCAAGGGCAATGATAAGGGTCTGCCACTATTAGGGACAGAGCCACGCCCGTTTTACTAGGGGATGGTATCACAGTTACAGTTCAAAATAAATGCAGATGCAAACCTATTTACGTTGCCCTTTGTACTTATATGTCAGACTGCCTGGGCGGGGATTCGAACCCACGACCTTTGAAACCAAAGGTCGAGGTCCTATCAAGGAGCCATTCTGACACGGCCAAAAGGAAACGTCCATAACCAGTATTTAACACGTGTTAACGCTTAAACGCTGTAGACGCTTCCTTGTGGCCGTGTCAGCATGGCCTAGTGGTAGAACCTTGGTCTTTGGTTTCTAATGTTGTGGGTTCGATTCCCCGCTCAGCAGTCTGTATGTTTATATGCACGAGTTAAATACAGCCTATGGGCGTTTCCTTTTGGCATATCAGTATGGCCCAGTGGTAGGACCTCGGTCTTTGGTTTCAAAGATAGTGGGTTCGATTCCCCGCTCAGTCAGTCTGACATATAAGTGCAACAGGTAACGTAACTAGGTTTGCATCTTTGTTTATTTAGGTCCTTTGACTTTCCGTCTTTAATACCGTTTAAAAGTTGAAAAAGAGCAAAAAATTGAATGGTAAGGGGGTGTGGCTCGGTCCCTAATTGTGGTAGACCCCTTTAATTCCCCTTGATTCAAATAAAACATTCCCACCTTTTGAATAAACCTAATTGGAGTCGCTCATCTAAATTAGAAAAGTCACAAGAACAGTTTAAAGTTTTAAATTAGCGAAAAATTCAACAGTAACTGGATACCAGCCCCTATTAAAACGGTCGTGGCAAGGTCCCTAATAGTAGTAGACCCTTTTCATTACCATTGAATTAATGAAGATTTTCCCATCCTTCGAGCAAACCGAATTGGAGTCATTCGTCTAAATTAGAAATACCACAACAGCAGTTGAACGCTGAAAATGAGCGAAATATTGAACTGTTAACTATGATACCGGCCCTAGTAAGACGGACGTGCCTGAGCCCTAATAATGGTAGACCCTTTACATTGCCCTTGATTCAACGAAGACATTCCCACCTTTCGAACGAATCTAATTGGAGTCATTCATCTAAACTACAAACGTCACGAAAGCAGTTGAAAGTTGAAAATGAGCGAAAAATTGAACGGTAACTGTGATACCAGCCCCTCGTAAAACGGGCGTAGCTCCCGTTCCTAATAGTAGTATGCCTTTTTTCTTGCCCTTGAATCTAAGAAGACGTTCCCACCCTTCGAATGAATCTAATTGGAGTCATTCATCTAAATTAGAAACGACGCAACAGCAATTGAAAATTTAAGTTGTATTCATAAATTCAGACATCTTTCAACATTAAATAAGCCAAAATGGCACATGTCTCTTTCTCAATAACCGTGAGATATGGAAAAAATGTATGGGACCGACATTGTAGATTACATTATTGGAAACAGCTTATATACAAACCGTTTTTGTGCAACACTAATGGTTCTTGCGTAATATGCCAAATAGCAACACATTGAATAGAAATTGGGCGCCATCTTTGATGCTCAAGGTTTTCAGCCTGGCACCCTTCAAAGTATTAAGTGCACATCCTTTTGACTAGGTTCCAGCAAAAAACTGCCCTCACAATGCAAGGTACACTAAAGTTTCCTTCTTATTTCCGTATACGTGTTAACTGCGTTTTTTAACTATAATATTCAAATTAAGCCTATTTTTTCCCCAGGAAAACGGCAGCAGATAGTGTGGATAACAATTTTTTTTCGAATTTCCAGTTAGGAACAACCATGAAACCTTTTGTTGCAATTGGTGGCGGGTTAAGTCATGGATTTACTAGCCTATTTATGATTTTGTGGTTTTGGATTGTGTAAGGCGAATACTTTCTTTAGAAGCAAACTAGGGTAACTAATTACTCACAGAAAGACGCCAAGTATTAGTTCTACAGAAAATGCACATTTCAGATAAATAATTCTCATGTTTGTTGATGGGTCTCGCCGATTTTGTTAATTTCGCAGTAATAATGCAACTTACACTTAGAATGGAATACCGCAAGCCAGATATAAGTCGTGACAGCCCGTTATGTTGTGGTTTCTTCATCTCTTTGTTTGATAGGTTTTGTTGACGCTTTACACTTGGTTATTTTCGGCATTGATTCTTGTTTAGGTATATCAGTTCGTTTGATAAGTTATGTTGTAATTTTATTATTGTTGGTTGTTTTTTTTTCTAGTCGAATAATTTCTTTTAATGCAAACTAAAAGCAACTAATTATTATTAGTATTAATTCTAACTACCTTGTATTAATTCTACATATTTCAGATAAATTTTTCTCATGTTGTTTCTTTGTTGACTGTTCGTTGACGTATGGCGAATTTTCTTTAGCAATAACAATGCAACCTAATAGTTAGTATGGAGGAGTTACGCTAGGCAGATGTATGCCATTACAGTACATTACTTTCGCTTAAACGACCATCGCTTAACAAACACACGAGATACAAGACCCACATAATGATTTTAACAATACTGAACAATACTTTTAGGATTACGAACAATACTGTAACAATTAACAACCCTCTTACGCGCCAGTTAGCACACTAACCCAGGACCCTCCATTCCCAAAACAGCAAAGGTATGTAATGTCGCCCGGTAGGTAATTAATGTCGCCCATTCTGAGACGTTCACAATCGGCTTCTTAAATATTATGGAAATTAACATGACTTCCGGGTCACCAGTAGCCGGCTAGTTATCCAGTCAATAACACAAAATCAACGATCTTTGGTAACAATTTTTTTTCTAGAAAAACTAGTCCAACCACGACCACGACCGTTGCAGCTCCTTGTTGTAATCTATAAAACTTTTGCTTCCAAGACACATGCTTACGCTTACCGCCTTCATGCAGCGACAACAATAAGATACCAATCAACAACTTGACGGAGATACGCTAGCACATTTCTAGCAGTTTTTTTAGGTCGTTTAGGTATACAGTGAACAAAAGTGGGACAAGAACAGAGCCTTGTGGTACTTACTCCACTGGACAAATTGCTCAACTCCGAACTGTACCCCTTAATCTCAACCCGCTGTTGCTTCTCGGTAGAAAACCAGACAATTAACCAGTTCAATAAACTGGCCCTAAAACCATAATTTTCCAATTTCTCGATCAGCTTTGTGTGGACGACGGACGTTAAGGCTTTCGCGAAGTCAATGCAGCTGGCATCAATCGGAAGTCCTGCATCTACGAAATTAGTCCATTCTTCTAACCAACAGAGGCCATGCTAGCAAATTTCCGCAGACCTTCACCATTTGCCAAACATTATCTTCCAAAATAAGTCAGCCGACGGTACAACCTAATGTTAAATCTCGTAACCACGTTCCGGAAAACAATGTTGAAATTAAAAAACACAAGATTGCTTCCATTGTTATTGTAATTGTGGCACCGAGGTATTTAACATTATCTCTAACCTGAAGATGTCAAGGTAAGCCTTAAAAGGACAAAACCTCTGCCGATTTCTTTCATGTATCGCACGCGTATATATACCTTTTGCATAATTTATGTTGATAGGAATATAGCAAAACCGTCTCGTACTTTGGAAAAAAAACATGAATATAAAATCGTTTGCAATATTTACGAACGTTTAAATTAACGTCGCAAAATTTGAGTCACGCATGAAAGCCAACATGGAGGTATTTAAGGCCAGAACAATTTTCAAATTGCTTAACCGCAGCACTAATTTCTCTTAGCCGGTTTTAGCGGTTTCAGCGATGGTAAGAACAGTTCTGTGCACCATCCTATGAGAGAAAGAGGCAACTTTTCCGCTTACGAGTGCTTCTTTTTAAGGCGAACGGATTGTCAACGCAAGAGTAGCGTTTCTGTCTTCGTTGACATGACATTCGTTATGAAAAGTAAGAAGAAAAAACCCGGAAAAAAATGACAAAAAAAAAAGCAAGAACGAACAAGAAAAGAAAAAAAAAGCAGATAAAAAAAAAGACAACGTCGTTAAACCAAGCCTTGGACTCATTCAGGCATTCACGACGATTACGCAGAATAAGCGAAACTGCCGAAACAAAAAGAGCGTCGTCCTCCCCCTCCCTTTTTTTTTTTATTCTTTATTTTATTTTTTCCCATTTTTATTCTAAAGCCTTACTTCGCGGTTTCGTAAGTTTGTTCATGCCACACACACACACATACATATACACACACTAGCAGAGAAAAGAGAGACGGGAAAAAATATTCGTTCTGGCAGAAATTTCCTTTCTGAAATGTAGTTGGTTATTGGTGGATTTTGGAGCCAGGCCAACGGCAGCGCCAACAAACGAGAAATGTCTGAACTGCTCGTATTGCAGAGCTGCAGATTCGACCTCTTTCTTTCAGCATTTGTCACAGAATCTATCAGGGGAAATCAACAGGAAGAAAAAAAAATTAAAAAGAATCTTTGATGATATCATAAATGTTTTATTTTGATCCCTAGCCAGGTGTAACAAGAAAAAAAAACGTGACATTTTAAAAGATTGGCTTACTTTGACTTTGTATAGCAGTCGTCTTTGACAGAGGTGACGAGAGTGCTTTTAGTTGTTGTGTTACATATTAAATCTTTTAGCTGATTAATTTCCCTGAACCGTTTATGCCTGATTAATTTTCGTATTTAACGAGTTACCCAGATTCGTTTGAAAACTTAAATCGACAAATACTGCTTAGAATGCATGCAGAGAATGTGAAATTAATCTGTAAATTGGTTTAGAATTGACAACTGACTGACAGACTGTGGGGATGCACAGTACTGGAAGTGTGGATTAATACTCAACTATGCTATGGATATGAAGTACGGTATGACTATAGGAGTTATAACACTCAAGCACATTTTAGTAACATAAGTGAAATTACATGAGGGAAAAGGGATTTACATGGATAACCATTAACATGATTACATAACGAAGGTTGAAAACGGAATGACCTAAGGAACAACAGCGTCCCAGAATAAACAAAACAACAAAGCTCACGTAACGACAATAAATAGAACTAGTCTTCTCTTGAATGTCTTCTCCCACATAGCATGCTGTCATTGTTGGTATGAACACCAAGTAAACCGTATGGTCGAGTCAGTCCTTGGAGTCTACAGTATCAGACTTCAACAAGTCCCCATATGACGAAGCCACTGAAATAAAACTGAATTGTTTTAACCCATAGATTGATTTTATTAGGCATATTTTTGATTGTTGCCCCTCAACAATGAAACCTTCTGGCTGTTGCATAGCAACAAACCCATCGAGCCGATCTTGTAAGTATGCTGCAGTGACGTCATATTGATCTAAATACCAGTAATTTTATATGGCTACTGTTATCGCTAGTCTTATTGTTGCAAGGCCTGCAGTCGGGCTGTAGGGCCTTGGGGCTTCGTCGGGCAGATGACCAGGAGTGGTTAACGCTCACTAAAATCCTTTGATTCCTTTTAAATCGGGCTGTAACTTTAAAAGATTCCCCGTGAACTTGCGTGTAGCCTTTTGCCACGAGCCATGCTTTGTAGCGATCGACGCCGCCTACTGCATACAAAAAATCCAGCGACACCCTACAACTGGGGTCCCTGGTGCGGTCGCTCTTCTGGCTACCAAGTTTGGTTAGCCATGCCAGCGCCATACTCCGCGTGAATACCTGCTAGTCCTTTATCTGCATCTGCGCAGCTGATTGCTTCTGTAAACGTTTTAGGCTAGTTATTAGCCGTTGCTAAGGCTGCTACTTCATAATCGTCATTATGGAAATTGAACATACAGGTATTTATTAGTGCATCTTGCGAAATTAATTTACCATAAATATCAGTCATTATTTTTGCAATAGAACCGTCAATTGAGCTTGTTGTAGTGGTCGAGTTTTGACAATTCGCTATTAAACCACCATCAGACACTATATAAGTATATTTCAGTTAGGCGTATTCATGCTTGTTCCTGCCCCTGAAACTAACGCTTCTTTGGCTTTTGATCTGGTATTGGAATTACGTATGCCACCTGCATTTTTTTTCTGACGTATGATTTGAGTTCCTTGATGCTTTTTGATGAATTACTGCGTTTACGGAACTTACTGAAGGAATTGGATCTCCAGGCAAATTTTCTGGTTGTCTTGGGTAGTGTCTTGTGCTAAATGATTTCAACTTCGACATTTTCCTGTACGACCTAACTTCCTTCTTCCTTTGTGTCCTCTTCATTGCCAACGCTTTCATCATCATTTTCATCTGCCCACAATTTCGTCCCAATCGCCTCGAAATTTTCTTTCTCCAGTTGATGATATTCGGGAAAATTATACCCATGCTCTAAAAATGTAACATTTTCTAGAAATGATAATGTTACGACTCACTAGGTCCATAATCTATACTTCTTGACGTTTGATCGTATCCAACCATTATACACTTCTTACTTCTAGGTTCTAGTTTTCGTCTTTTCTGTACTGGAATATGTGCATAACAAATACATCCAAGTGTCTTTAAATGTTTTACAGAAGGCTTTTCTCTACACCTTAGCCACAACTGTACTGGCGTTACGTGCTTATTGGCTTTATTCGTACACCTATTTCCCAAGTACGACGCTGTAGAAATTAACTCTGCCCACAAATACGACGGTAAGTTAGGGCTTGTTAAAGTTGCTCTAACTAGATTTCGCGATGTATGGTTGGCTCACTCCGATCGGCCATTTTGCTCGGGACTGAATATATTTGTTGTTATTTGCTTCACCCTTTTTTTCTTTTAAAAAATGTGGACATGCTTTCATTGAGGTACTCTGCAAAGCACAGTCAGATTTTATTGCTTCCAACTTGTATCCCGTCTGGGTTTTTGGCAAAAACAACGTTTTCTTTCAACTTTTCACACACCTGTGACGCGTTCTTTAAAATGTAGCATGCGACATAACCTGAATTATCGTTAGTGAATGGTAACACATAAGAGTTATTTCCCATTGATTTTAAAGGAACAGCTAACACATCTGTGTGCACCAATTCTAGCGGTTGATAGGCAAGCTTGTAATTTATTGCTGGGGAAAAGTTTTCTCGTCCGATTTGCATGAATTCAGTCTTGACACGGTGTATTACCACTTCTTTGCTTGGGCATTTTTAAATCTCTTAATGCATGCTCTCTCAACATTTCTTGTAAAGTCCCCACTGATACACGTATACCACTTGTGCGATAACTTTGTCTTGCTTTGTGTAGTATGATTGCAATGTACTGTTCTGTTCATCAAAGCTACTACACTTTGGGGGTAAATTCCACTTTGGTTAGCTTGCGTGAACATTGCTTTAACTTGATTGTCATTAGATTCACAGG
>JAHWFP010217631.1:31215-42699 GCA_023313725.1 Lithobius niger | reverse complement strand
AGTGAGCTGTGTAAAATAACAGGTACGTTTGCCTGTATTCCTACTAGTGCTGTTTGTACTCCAACATGAGTTTTAGAGTAAGTCACCATAACATTACCTGTGATTTAACAGTGTGCTGTGTAAAATAACAGGTACGTTTGCCTGTATTCCTACTAGTACTGTTTGTGTTCTAACACGACTTTTGGTGTTATTCACCATAAAATTATCTGTGATTTTACAATGATTTGTGTAAAATGACAGTTACAATTTACCATTGGCTATCTGTGAAAAAATGGTGTTATATTGCAGTTTTTTTTATTGGTAATACAGTTATTATTCTGTAATTTTACATTCATACAGTTAACAGACATTTCTTGTTATTTAACAAGATAAATCCAGTAGATATGCGGTATGATATTTGTTAAAATACAGAAGAGGGCTCTGCTTAATGTGGATGTCAAAATACGGATATTTTCTGTATATTTACACAACAACTTGTTAATATACAGACGAGTTTTTGTTTTTCTGCTTACAAGAAATAACTTGTCAAAATACAGACATTAAATTGTAATTTTACAACTTTTTTTTACAGTGTATATAATGAATGAAAACCGGGTTCGTTTTAATTAAAAATTTCCAACGTTGTGAAAACACACTTGTAACGCCATAATTTGCACGCGGTCTCTTATCACTCACTCAATTTCCTGTTTTAACTGGAATGAATTTAATTTTCTCGTTTTCATAGAAATAAAAAGCTAATTTTTGAGCGTGTTTTTTTTTTCCTAACTAAAATATTTTCCACAAAAGGTAGGAGCATTTTTAATTAAAGAAAACACAAACGAAGAAAACGTAATAAAGCAACAAACTGATAAATCCAACTCTATAAGTCGGAGTGAACTTTTAAACCTTAGCTTTTTACAAATCGATGACAACGTCATAGTGTACGTACATGGAAAAGGTGCACCTTTCAAGCTTCCGCAGTTTATGTGTTGTAGTAGTCGATTTTGTAAAGCATAAAAGAATATTGAACCTAATGAACGTTGCTAAGACAGTGCCGTACACTAAAACTATGGCTGTTATACCCAGTTACTCTAAAACCACACACATACGTCACCGTGGTTAGGCTACTTGATAACTTTTTGATAAACAATCCCTGCTGCTCCACATGACACTAGCATTACAACAACCAAATTTTCGTCGAAAACTGAACCCGCACACGCCAACGCAAAACCAAAGCAAAGGCGCATTTACGGCTGGCGATTTTTGTACCTATACGTTAAAAAAGAAATAAAAAGGCCATCGCGTAAACGAATGCCCCAGCTAGGACAAACCAGAGCGTTCTACTACAACGGCAAACCTTTTTATATCTGACGATATGAAAACTAGGCTACCAGACTACCTAAAATTGCAACCAAAGCCTTTACCGCGGTTTATACCCCTAACCATTGTAGACGTCCATTCTGCATCCGCAGTAGAACCGCCATAATCGTATCATATACGAGAGTCCTTCATCCCATAGCTGTATAATTCATCGAGCCTTACCACAGCGGACCTTGGATACAGGATGATTCACTTCAATCTGCCTCTTCCAGACGTTATTGTCAAAGTGCAACAAAATGCAACAATAACATAGTGTATTGCCATGACACCATTCATAAAGCTCAATTCAGATACTGTTGTTGCTAGGTTTCCATAATTCGTCATTCCCGATTATGCTTCAATAAACGTTATGTCCATTATATTTCGGATAAGATGACTAGAATTTCCCCTTGTCCCAATTTTAGTAACTGCGTGTTCCCAAACTTGCACAATATTTCACTGCTCATTAGCAACAAATAGTTGGTCATCTTTGTATTGGCCGGCGAGCATTGGTCACAACACATTTAAACCTGAAGAAGTAATGGTGACGCGCAAACGATCATAATTATAAAGTTGGTTCTTCTTTGTTCAGACGTACAGATTTGAGAACACACACCCACGTTTAATCTGTGTTCAGACACAGATTAAACATGGGTGTGTGTTCTCAAATCTGTGCGTCTGAACAAGGAAGAACCGACTTTATAACTACGATAGTTTGCGCGCGTCACCATTTCACGCCTACGGACATTCAGCGCCATTATCAGCTTCGTAGGTATACCTTACATCCAGAGGAGTAGAGGTTCAAACAAGTACGCACGTACGCCGTCCGTTTTTAATGATGAAGATTAACGTAGAACCAGGAGGCGGATGAAGCGAGCCCCCTACAAACACAATGTTCATTTTTTTCGTGGTACAACTAAACGACTTGGCACACAAACCGACACCTAAAAGCACGCGTGTCCATCTTTCAATAAATTGTTGAAGAACATTCATAGATAAATTGAACCAACCTGCTGAACCCTGATGGTTTTTTAATGTCGTCTGAGAAACAGGAAACAAACTTATTCTGTAGTGCCGTATCCGGCCTCAGACTATGTTCGTATTGGACGACCTGATGCTGGGACTGATGACCCAGCGATTTGAAAAATGGATAAAAATGAAGAAGGAAGAATGGAGTGTAAGGTGGGCTGGTGGGAAAACAGGGCAGCATTTATTTGGGGTGCATCCGTCAATGACGGTCCCGAGCCCTCTTAACAGACTCGCTCGTTGGGACGCGAATTGCGGCGTGTCGTCTTCGTACAGGCCATGACTGTGCAGCTCAGAGGACATCAGGCTCGATTGGGCTGGACCAGCACGTCCTCGTTTGTTGGTGTGTGTGGGGGGTCGCCATTTTCTACTAGATTGCCCCTTGTGGGCCCGGTAACGTCGGTTTGGCACTGATTAGGAAGTGATCCGCTATTGGCGGTTCTGGGTGTCCCACCTCATGTTGGTCCGGGGAGATGTGTTTTGCGTAGGGTCATTGGGTTCTGCAGGGCCACTCAACGTTTCAGTAGATGAAGGCTTGGACGTGTCGGTTTGCCCCCGGTTTCCGCACCCCTGCTCGGCACCTTGGCAGTAGCGATATTTTTCCGTTGTAGCAGCAGGCAATGTTCCTACGGCCAGTCCTGTGCTCTGAGGCTGGTTATTCTTGTGTTATGGTAAGGGTCTGTTGTGGGGGATTACCAGTTCGTACTACCGCTCCTCCAAATCTATCCACAGTTAAGGGACAACGTGGACATAAAATGTTGGGTCAAGTTAAAGGTTGGGGTTATTGTAAACCGGAAACCAAACTGATGAAATAAGGCCGAAAGTCGTGGTTCAGTTTTGGTGGTGTTTTAATAATCAAATCGATCTCTGGCTAACCTGATTGATGGGGGCGACTCGTGCCTTAGCTTGGGGCCGAAAATAGAATGCCACAAATGTTAGGATTACTCGGGGATTTTGGGCTATGGTTCAGTTATAGAGGCAAATCTTGGTATTGCGGGGTTACAGTGGAACACTAACAACAAGACTGGTCTGGGTTGAGTTCAAATTTGGAGAAACGGGACAAAACGGGAAAATTTCTAATCAAAATGGCCAAAATTATATACCTTTCAATGCAGTGTGTTTTAGGGTTGGTGGCGGAATGAATTCAAGGGTAATACCTAATTGTTGGGAGCACTCGGCAGAAGACCAAGCGAGCTCGAGCCATTACAGTTGACGTCAAACATTAAGTACATACAATTCACAGCTATTTATTGTTACAACAATTGATTAATATACCATCATCTCAACGAACAGTGAATATTAATTTTGAAGTGACAATGGGTCATTACAATTTGACGTCATGTGGATCTTGGGGTTGGCAGATTTCACAAATGACGTCATCAGCGTAACCTTGCTGGGGTGGTACAATTTCGGCTTTTAAATCCGGAATTAAACTCGCAACACTGTGTGTTGGCAGAAGTAGTTTTTACCATGAGCGAATAGCATGTAGGCTTCTTAGCCTCAATAAAGAAAATCAAGACTTATTGTAAAGCTCATGCATTGCCTTGCCAACCTATTGTTTGTTATCGGGATTGGTAACCTGAACAATGTATATTACCCAATCCTTCGTTCCCTCCCAACTTTCCATCATCGTAAGTAGCTTTCGGCGAATTAAGTAGAAATTATTCCTCCACCAGTTGGCCCAATCCTCCAAACTGTAGTCATCAAGTACTTCTAATTCACTGTATGACCATTCATATAATAAATTATCACATCTTTGGCTTAAGACGTGGCAGGCAGAGCTGATGTACAACATCGACCATTTACCAACATAAATAACTGAACCCCACCAAGTATGTCTATTCATTATTGAACTCTTGTACATAAAACCAACTCCATGCCTTAATTATTTTATGTTAGGGGTCACCCACTAAACTCTACACTCTGTAATTGTAAATACATCGGATCGCCCGAATCGATTCGATCCTTCAACAAAACAGTTGCCATAGCTTTCGTTTCAGAAGTGCAATACTTTCCTTCCAAATCAGTTTATGAACGAACACAGCTCAAAAATATTAAAACGTCGTGCCACTAAATCCGCGAAAGTTGCGTCAGAAATTGTGGTGAAAATAAAAAACAGCATTTTTAGAATTTGAAATTTGTGAGTGCAATAAGAAAATGCACGAAAAGGCAAGAAAGTAATAAAATATTTTTTCGTTATTTTTAAAAGCTCAGAAATTCTCCTCCATTTTTCCGGTGACCTTTTTTGACTGTCGTGACCCAGTCCGATCCTGTTAACATTTATATTTCTCAAAACTTGTTGTAGAACGTCACTTCTCAATTTATGGTGTATATTTGTTTATTAAAAAAAAAATTTGTAATGTTCTATAGTTTTTACGTAAACTTAAAAGTTTTGCTTCTGGACGCGCGGATGATTTAAGGCTTTCGTAGTTGCATTAGCGACGTACAAGATTTGTGTCACCCCAATCCCCCAAACTCCACCCGTAGGCACTCATCCAAGATTACTGTTCTGGTACATGGTCGCTCAAAATTCAAAACGCTACATTTAGCAAAACGATGTTTGCAATAAACTGGGCTTCTTGTTCCCCTTCGTGTTTTAATAGCCTCAGTTTTGGTAAGAATTTAAGTTAAAACGATGCTTGTTGACATGTTAACGACTGTGGCTCCCCTATCGCTTCCTCTATTAATGCAGTCATCGCTTGAAACTCCAACCATTATTAATATAACCTAATGCGTGCAGCGCCACAGGCCGCCAGCGGCAAAATAACAAAATAGATATGCAGCGTCACAGGTCGATAGTGGCAAAATAACAAAATAGCTACGCTGGCTGCAACAGTGCTTCCACTTCTCATTTGCAGAATTTTTTTCCTGGGGTGGGGGTAAGTTCCTTTTTTACTTACCGTGTTTAATTTCAATTCATTACACCACTAATTTTTTAACATTTCCTAATTAAAAAAAAAATTGCGGGCCCATTTTGGTGGCACAGTAACGCCACCTATTGACGCAAACTGAAAATAAAATTCAAACGACTGCTCACAAGATTGGTGGAACGATAGTAAGGTTGCTCACTAGCTCGTAACGTGACGTCACAGGGGACACGCACACTGGAGCATTTCCGGTTTGACTTGTGCGCGTGTGCGTAAGCTGTTGAGATGTATTGTGACGTCAGCGGAGGCAGCAACATCAGCAGCCAATGGGAAAGCAATATGCAAAAGCCTCGGAATAGACCCCCACGACTACTCGTTTCCTTAGAATTAGACCTAGTCCTCCTGCCGTTCCTACTAGAAGAGAAGGATATGAATGGACCTGTAAAATGACAAATGCCGCAAGTTTCGTGATTTTAGAAGCAGAAGATTGTGGGTTTACCGAAGTTTCGAGAAAGTGGGTCTGGATGGAGAGAAGATCGTCAGTCACTAGAGAAAATCGCAACTTGCAAATAAAACCCAGAGTTTCACCATTTTCCCCTTTTTCACATTATTTTTTCCTTTGAAGAGCATTTTCCCCGTAAAATGGGAAAAATTCCCTGTAGGTGGAAGCACTGGGCTGCAAGGCCAATAGGGATTGAAGCTGCATTCCTCGCTGACTAAAAGGCCAGTCAACTTGGTATTTTTCCGGTATTAGAAAAAAAAAGTTTGTGAAAGACACGCCAGGAGGGGAGAGTCAATCTGAGAGAAGTATTTTAATTGTTAAAATTCCTATTTTAATAATAATAATAATAATAATAATAATGATAATAATAATAATAATAATAATAATAATAATAATAATAATAATAATAATAATAATAAGCTTTATTCGAGTACAAGATTTTGTGTACAGGCACGAAATTCATACGAATTTGTATGTGTAAAGCAATGTTAATTAACTTAGACAATATAATGTAATAAATTACATTTTTTTTGACAAATAATTAATCTAATTTCATGAAGTAAAAGAACAATACAAAAAGTACAGTAAAATAAAGATTAGTAGAAATTCTTCAAAATTACACAAGTTCCTAATGTATTATTTTAGCTCGTATCAATGTTTAGTATTCCACTTTCATCGTCATGATAAGTAAATTTAGTCAACTTTAATTAGCACCTCCTTAACTTTTTTCTTTACTTCCTTTTTGTTTGTTAAATTTCTTAAGTCAGCCGGTAAATCATTCAAAACAAATGGCACAACATAATTTAGTCTCCTCTTCCCATAGTTATTTCGCCAACATGGTAATTCCAACCAATTATCATTTCTTACACTTCTTTTAAGTTTAATCATGTTTTAAATTCTTCACAATGATAATATTTTGTTATGTATATCCATTTTAAGGTTTTATCAATATTTAACAAAATGTTCCAATGTTTCTTTGGAATTTTTTAATTTTTCATTTTTAAATAAAACTTTTATTGCTTTATTTACTAGTGATGGTAACTGTCTCATATAACTGTTAGTAACTTGTAGTGCCATAAACAATCAGTCCATATTTAATTTCAGACATTATCAATACTTCAAAAGTACTTTTTTTATATTTTTAATATCTCACAGCCCTTTTACTTTGTAAAGCATCGGAATAGTTTTCTTAATCATGATCATAAGGTTTTGTATGTGTTGATAAAATTCCAGTTATCTTCTTCTAGTCCAAGGTATCTTGACATTTTTAAAGGGCAATTTTACATCCATTTTGACATGCATATTTGACTTTTGGATCACTTACACAATAACTAAACACAAGAATTGCGGTAAGAATACGTTACTTTCGATATAACAATGTAATTACTGCGTTACCAAAACACGACACGGAGGTCGCCATTGTTTTGCTGGAACGCGCAGAAATTAATGCCGACAGACGGATCTCTTCGATTTCGACTCGCAGCCGATTGAGATGGCTGTATTGACTGTGAGGAGCTCATGCGTCTGAGTTCCTTACCTGGCCACTACACGGCCGGCCAGCTAAGGCCGTCAGTCGCTTGAGCTCCTCACACTCAATACAGCTATCTCAATCGGCTGCGAGTCGAAATCGAAAAGTGACATCTGTCGGCATTAATTTCTGAGCGTTCCAGCAAAACAATGGCGGTCTCCGTGTCGTATTTTGGTGATGCAGTAATTAAATTGTTATATCGGACGTAAGTAACGTATTCTTACCGCAATTCTTGTGTTTATAGTTATTGTGTGTGTGTAAGTGATCCAAAAGTCAAACATGCATGTCAAAATGGATGTAATTGCCCTTTAACCTTTGTAAGATTTTTGCATTTGCATGGTTTTTTGTTCTCTAGACAGTTATTATTGCAAAATCTTATTATATCATTTTTCATGCACATATGTGGTGTGGTTATTGGCAAATAGCGTGTCTTTTCACTATTTAGAATTACGTCATTTTTTCTGAAAATGACACCAATTGATTGGAGTCATTTTGTACTAATAATAGTATATATAATAATAATAATTTTACCTAAGTACCCAAATGTATTAGGCTGGAAGTAAAAGGACCAGGAACCCTGTCACTTTATTTACACCATAAGATATTCGTATAGCAATAGCATTGCCACTACAATAAATCAACAAACAATATAACTATCTTAGACTACAATATACAGAAGTCACGTCAGAAAGAGAGAGAGAAAAAAAAGATAAAACTACAAACATTTATATCTGTAGCATACAAACATGTATATCTGTAGCACAATGCTCAGCTAGCCTATTTTTAAAAATTACTAAATTATCGGGCCCGACGATCTCAGATGGGAGTTTATACCATGCCCGCCCAGCGTGCAACAAGAAAAATGTCTACAGTTCAAAGAGGCCTTCCTCCAGTCAAAACGCCACTGATGACCACGAGTGCGCATGTTAGGTTTCGTGGTAATCAAAAATCCAAGGCCGGTTCCCCCCCCCCTCCCCCCGATATGGGCACTCGCGAACGTGCCTGTAGCAAGTATGAAGAGTATTACACTGCTACCTGTTAATCTTTAAACGTGGAAGAAGAATAATGATAGCGATTAAAGGGGCACTATCACCGATTGAAAGTCTGTAGAATCTGACAACATCTAGCACTTTTAGTACTATCTAGCACTTGCACCAAGCAGCAAAGGAATGCACAACGTCATTTCTTTTAACGAAACAAACAAGCCATGAGCCTACAAATTATTGAATGAAAATGTGGTAGGTCCTCGTGCACCTGGGAGCAAAGTAGGGAAGCACCGAATAACAAATTTGCCGAATACCGAGTTCCGAATATACAACCGAATACCGAATACGAATATTCGGTACCAACAATTTACTTATTCGGACGAATACCGAATTATACGGTTCTGCGCCGAATAATTGCCGAACAGGCCGAATACCGAATCATTCGGCCGAATACCTGTGATTTACACATATCTGATCATTTTTCCTTCTTTTAGAAATTTCAGAAAACAATTCCGCACAAACCAAAAACTAGATGCTTACCTAAACGTTGTTATATTAACACAAATTGCATAAATATAAACTAAAAAATATTCGGCCGAATGCCAACAAATGTTAACATTATTCGGCCGAAAACCGAATATCATATTCGGCCGAATACCGAATACTTCGATTTTTTGGCCGAATAGGCCGAATACCTAATAATTACCGAATAGTCGGTGCATCCTTAGAGCAAAGCTGTAAAGGTTAACAATATCGTATAAAAAACCAAAACTGGTAAGAGGGGCCGCCAAGTTCCGAATGGTTCGGCCCTTCAAAGGAGTGATATCAACACACCAAAACATTCGCCAAGTTAATCGCACCGCTTCATAATTCGAAGGTTAAATGAAAACTAGAACATTGCTACTTTCGGTAGCAGTGTTCAAGTTTTCATTTAACGTCTTAAGTATTATTCGGTGCGATTAAGTTGGCGAATGTTTTGGTGTGTTGATATCACTCCTTTGAAGGGTAACCATTCGGAACTTTTGCCTATAGGTCGAACCCTTCTCAACTTGGTCGCCTCTTTATAGGTTTTTGGTTTTGTTGTAATTTGTTTTATTTCGTTAGTTTTGGTGTGTTGATATCCCTCGTTTGAAGGGCCGAACCACTCTCAACTTGGTGGCCTCTTCACCAGCTTTTGGCTTTGTTTATTTTGTGTTGTTTTTATTAGAGTTGGTTTATTTTTCGTGAATTGGACGTGAATACAATTTCTTTGGCAACGTTGTTTAGATTTATCGTGCTACACTAGTGTGTGTCTAGGCACGCACGTCAGTATACACGTTGCATTGTCCGAACTTTGGCTGTCCAATGAGAGACGATGCCGACAATACTAACAATGGTTATAACAATATTTTCGTAGTGACGCGCCATCCCACGCCATCCTCGTTACACCCCTAGGCTCCAAACCATAAAAGGTACGCAGTCCGTATCGTACTGCAGCCATTCGTCCAATTTCATAGCTGGAAGCCTTCCCGTTATCTCGGTATCGATGAATAATCAACCTATGGAAATTAACATGAGGATGAGCGGACTAAAATTTTCAACACATTTTCAACGTTATTGAGGGTCAGATTTTGCATTGACAGCAGCTTAGCTGGTATTCCTACACGAGTTAATTTTTGTCAGGTGGGGCATTGCTCTTGATTTCAACATAATTTAAGCTTTTGTACCGCATTATTATTTTTCCCCACGTACCTGAAATGTGCCCAACTATGCTTCAAGATATAAGACACTGACCCTATGGCGCTGCGCTGCAATGGCTTACAACCTCGACAATTGAATTGATGTGATGTTTGTTGTGATGATTGTTGCCTAACTTGGCGCGACACACTAGCGTGTGTCTAGACACTGTTACAATCACTGTGAATTTAAATTCACAATGTAAAAAAATCCTATGATGCTCAACATTTTTCATGTAAAAGTATTGTGGGTGACTGATGGATCTAAACAAAAAATTCAACAATTACCTAGGTTCACCTGACCAAACAGCAGTTACAAATTTAAAACTGATCAAAGGTTTATGGTATGCCATAACTGATAAAAAAAAAAGTTTGATTTAAATGCGAGTGAGTGAGTGGACTTATTGATGCAGGAAAACTGTAAAAAAAATTCCGTGTGCCCACACCCCACAAGAACTATTACTCGCCTATGGCAAGTTGGCTACCGGATCCTAAAAATTAATTTAAAAATGTGAGTGCGGGTTGGTTTAACTCAGACTCGATGAACTTCACTTCAACTTTTGTCCATCCGTAAAGGAAGTCCTTTGTAGGTTAGAGACCGTTTCTCGTGAGGGGGAAATCAAGAAAATGATAATCTTTGCTACATTTACAATCATCTGAAGTATTGCTGCAAAACTGAGCCATACCGGAGCCAAGCGGAAGGAATGTACCTTTAAGCTAAGTACTATTGTGCGTGCAGCCTAACTTGAGTCCTGCAGGTATTTTATGAGCGGCTACATCTTCCTGGAGAGAGCGGCTTTAATCGATAGCCGCCATTGTTTTTGTAACCATCTAGGATATCAACAAGGTGCTCTGCTAGCGAAAACACACAATCGATTTTCTGTATTCGTTTTGGGGGAAACTCAAGAAAAATAGGTCGCGGACACTATAAGCAGTGCACCCTTTCCAACGGTTACGTCCTGTTTCTCTAAATCCAGTTTCGCCAAATACCGTTCACGAAATTTTAGGCACACGAAACATTTAAAACATGTAAACACGAGTATTTATAACATGATAATGGTCAGGCATTTGCAGACACGTTTTGTAGAATAATTTGTTTCAAATTACGTGCTTCTCGCGCTACCGCGCTCGCTGCGGCTAAACACGTAACATCGGAAACCACAA
The DNA here is from genome assembly GCA_023313725.1 of Lithobius niger. Taxonomy (NCBI): domain Eukaryota; kingdom Metazoa; phylum Arthropoda; class Chilopoda; order Lithobiomorpha; family Lithobiidae; genus Lithobius; species Lithobius niger. Next base: position 31,573 of record JAHWFP010217631.1, on the reverse strand, counting down.
CTAATCACAAATTCATCCCAATTAGGCGTGATGCCTCTTTAACTTCTGCAATGTTAAATTTTTAAACGGGATTCTGCAAAACGGGAATCCCGTTTGGGAAAGGGCAACCTTCACGTGTGTAACTAGCTATTCTTAAAAGAGAACCTTGGCATTGACGTAGTGACGACCAAGCATTCTAAACAATATTTAAAGTACACGTTTTTCCGTCTGTATTGCCAATTTTCAAAACGCAAATAAATCAATTGGTCTCATTCTGCCTCTGCTTGTCTCTGTTAAATGATTGCCTTTTAAAGCCCCCAGTACATAGAAATAAAGGTATAAATAAAATTTTGTCAAATTCGTTTTGGCGAAACGGGAT
>JAHWFP010217631.1:0-25133 GCA_023313725.1 Lithobius niger | reverse complement strand
AAAACATCAAAAAGTCAGAAGTGTATGTATTGGTGGTTACCTTAAGTATAGTCGTAGTATGGAACCTTCTTTTTTTTCGGGCTGTAAAGGTAAAAAAAAAAAGTGTTAGCAAAAAACAAGATGTTGTACATAATACCACCTGATGGAAGCATCCTTCATCTAGTCGTCGGTAGTTGTGTGTAGGAAGTGTAGGGTAAGGGTAGGTTAGGTTAGGCTAGGGTAGAGGTTTTGCTTAGACTCACCTAAAAAAAAAAAACACGAGATTAGTCATGTAAGAAATACAAAATGTGTAAAATAATATAGGCTATAACGGAGCGACGCCAGGTGGAATAGTGCCTTCAATTCGAAAGTCGGAACGTAGTTCAGACTGAGAATTTAAGGACGTGGATGGAGACTGGGGAAACGGAGTGATAACAGCTAGGAAAATAAAAACTAAAAGTTCACCGGCAGTTCTCTGAAGGGAGAACTGACGGCTTAAGGGAATCCCCGGGAGCGTCCGGCGGGAGGGGATAAGCCCCAATACACGTAAAAATAAGAAACGAGACATGTAAAGTAGCGATATCGAGAGGCCATATTGCGCGTCTACGGTCTAGCTACCGTGTGGAAGGGGGGCATCATTGGAGCGAGTCGTAAAAGTACAAAGATGTAATACGACTCGTTCCAATGTCGCACTCTTCCAGACGACACCCGGGTGATACCACCAGGAGGCCCGTAATCCGCTGCGACATGTAAGGGATATGTCATCCGTTGACGTGTCGTGTTCATCACCCAAATCTGGAATGCCCAAACGCTAGCCGTTCGAGGGTTCCGACGTTTTTTCGCCGGTTCTAATTGCATGACAAAGATGCCGCGTAGTCGAAAACAATATTATGTTCAGCACCTAGGTTTCGAGTAGAAAACTAGGTGTTTGATTATCGGAGTCGTTAATAAAGGATATGGCCAAAAAAGAACATATATGGACGAGGAATGAAACAAAAATAAATAAAGACGGACACAAAGTTACTAACCCCCACGCAGATGCGTGAAGTAACATTTTATTATATGAAATACAGACTCTACTAACAAAAAACAGAAAAGGCCGAGTTTAAGACTCCTATTCTACAACATGAAAAAAAAAATAATACAGTGTAGGTTGAACTAGGAAAATGAACAAAATATGTAATTGAGTTTAGGACTCCTAACAAAAAAAGTTCGAGTTTAAGACTCCTATTCTACAACATGAAGAAAAAAAAACCAACACTATGAGAAATAGCAGACTCTAATAATCACACATTGTAAAAAAAAAAAAGGTGTAAGACCTGTACATTTCATTTAAGAGGGTGTTAAGACCCTTAGCAATCGTAAGAAAGGTTTAAGACCTGTACATTTTCATTTAAGAGACCCCTTGAAAAAAAAAAACCAACAGTAACGCATTTTTCTTTCTCTCTCCCACAGTCAATAATTATAATAATGGTTTACAGCACTGAATGCACTCTTTATTCTCGAAAGGCGTAGGTGTAATAATTTTGAAATGTTTTTTTACGAAGCGAACGACGCGGCGGTCGTTAAAGTCCTTCGTCATGGGATGAAAATGTTGCTGGATACGTGTCATGGGGAGACCATTAGCTCTATGGTACAGAAAATAAAGACAGTATTGGCCGCATACCGTACTACATGGTCCTTGATAAGTGTGTAGATTATAATGTTTGAAGGTAGAATTTCTACCGAGGAAACGCAGGATGTGTATGTTTTTAGGTTTCAGACCGTAGCTGTCAAAGTAGTCAACGGACGCCTTGAGGTGGTCGAAATAGATGGCGACCCAATGACTCCCTGGTTTGGAAGAGGGGTCCAAATTAACGATGTAGGCCGAATGGGTGGCTGTTCTAGGTAGTTGATCGGAAGCGTAGACATCTCCGAATAAAGGCCCGAGTTTCTTGTGGCGGCTAGCTGCGGTGCGCAATTGATCGGTTTGCATTATTTTAGTGTTCGTATAGAATGTTTCTAGATTGATCGATTTCAAGCACGGATTGATGCACCATGTAAAGCACTAAATTGATAGTTTCCGGCAGGACTTCTTTGAAACTAATGTCGATGCGGAGAGATCCTTGACGAATAAGGTTATAGTGACACTCTCCTTGGCTTTTATCGGCAGTTAAGTCAAAGGCGTACAACGCATTGCCTTCGGGGTAATCGCCATATGGGATGAGTGGAGGCGAGCCCGAAACCAGTTTGTTGGTATCTTGAAAAAGTGAGTAATAATTTCGGACGTATAAAGAATTTGTATAGTCCGGTTTGTAAGGAATAGAGGGAATAGTTTTTCCATCGGCTTGCAAAGCGAGATAATTAACGTCGTAGTGGGCAAAGTTGTAAGGGTTTTTGGTATAACTACCGTTGTAGGCGCTATTTGAAACCAGGCCGAGAAGACAAAACGAAGGCATGTTTCCTAGAATGGCATTGTCGAGGTTCCCTTGTAAACTGCCTTGAGGTATAGTAAAAGTCTTAATTTCCACACGTCGGACGGGGTACTTTGCGGAACCGTCTTTTAAAGCCTGGGTGAACCCGACCAACACTGCCGGCGACGGTGTGACGCGGCGGACGAACAAGGTTGCCTTAGTGATGTTTACGCAGTAGCTCGGGTTGGTTTCGCTGCTCATTAAACAGAATGCGTCTTTACTACGGATTAATTTGAGACGTAAATCTACATTGTTTAACAAAAGTCTGTCTTGTTGAAACAGGTCGCAGTGAGGGCGACCGTACAAGTCTATAATTTTGCTAGCTTTTATACGTTTGGTACGTTCTTTAAGACCAACGTTGTTTCCTCCAGGATTTCCAATATCGAAATTACCGGCAGTATCGGCTTGCCATAGTTGACTGGAGAGGTGACCGGCTTTAGCATCGGAGCCGTGGGTCAGTAAAGTCTCTAAATAAGAGCGAAATGCGTAACCATTATCGCTATTAGACACTTGTTTTCCATTTAATGTACAATCGCATTGTGAAAAAAGGGAATGTAGAAGTAGATTTACAGGGCCGACTTTTTCGGTGTCCGTTAAAGTCGTCGACACGCCTTTAACTATTTTACATTGTACGTGTAAAAAAGACTGACTCAAATCCAAGAGACAGTCGGCAGCTCCGGGAACCACGAATTCGATAGGAGCGCCGTCACTTAATGTAGCTAAAGGATGATATTCGACTAATGTGTCGTCATTTATGGTCACTTGTACGGGAGGTGTTGTAAAGAGCTCGAGTTCTTCCTTGGTGCATGGGACGGAATCTCTGTCTGGTTTCAACGACATGATGACGAGGAATGAAAGGTGACGTAGTACGGTATGGGCCTATATACTTTTTTTTTATTTAATCGAAAAAGTCCGCCTTTCTTCTAGGTTTGCTTCTTCTTTTTTTGGAAGGTTGTAGGCGCCGTAGTTTTTTCTTCCCACTTCCGGACTGGCAACATTTCTTCTTCCTTTTGCGACCCGTTCCCATTTGACCGCCCGTAGCAGCCGCTACGGCATCGCTTTTAGCGGCCCGCCAGCGCGTCCGAGCGGCTTCTTTAATAGATTGCCCAGACTCGACATCATCCAGCATCCTTCCTCCGGATCTTAGAGCGTAGCGGCCTATCCCCATTAAACCTCTTTTTAGAAAAGGGACGGCCGAGCGAAAGATACCGCTCAAGAAATCCCCGAACCCCGCGCCTCTTTGTATTCGTCCCCCGGCAAAATAAGGGGCCCCTCCCCTCTGGCCAGGGCAATAGTGTTGCACGCATAGGTGGTAAGGGGTTCGCATAATTTTTTTTTCTAAGGACGTCGTCTAAAGTGTAGTGTCAGGCTAACTTCTCCCGAGTTAAATGGAATGGCCACTCCCATGTCCGACATTATATAGACCCGAATGGTTTCGAAATTAAGACGCGCGAGTGGTTTGTAGTAAGGTTTAGTAAATATTACGTTCGTCATATCCCCTTCTCCGATTCTAACCACTCGCAACAAGGGAGCCAGAACGTCCCCAACTAGAGTCTCCGCCACTATGTCACTGTAAATATAAAGTGAATCGAACCCTCCGTCCAAGTTAAGTTTTATTTGCGACGCAACTGATTTATGAAAAAAATGATCGGCTCTAAATCCTATTCTACTCGCCAAAACCTTGTTAACACTCACGCTTAATACTTCCAGAGGAGTAGTCTCTTTATCCGGCGATAAAATAATGGCTTGGAACCGTATGGACATTACATCCCCGACTTCCCCGTATTCGAACTTGGGATATTTAACGGCGCGTACTCTTTCTCTCATGACCCGGTTCAATGCATTCGCAATTTCGTGCCCCGTTTTGTAGTAACCGGGAGTTAAAGAAATGTTGATGGTAGATACAAAAGTCACGTAGGACACCCACCAACTCCCGTCGTTGAATTGTTGGAGAATACTTTCAGCCGTAGCTCTAGTATGGTCTTTTACATCGTCGTAATAACTCTCTTTCAGCAACTTATCCGATCTGTCCCAACCTAAAAATCTAGCGAGACTGTAGGACAAACATAGCCTAGCATCTGGAGGTAGTCTATGTTCTATTTCAACGCGCCTACCTACTCGATCGTAACTGAAAGTGATGGAAGGCATTCCCAATTCATTTTCGATAGTCTTATTTAAAAAAGTTAAAACTTTATCTGTTTGGTAAGTGAAAAACACAAAATCCTTATTGAAAACTAAATCCAGCTCGGGTTCCACAGTCAATGTGGTTTCCCCACCCACCGCTTTATGCTGATTAAGAATCTCGAATTTAGCGGGTTCCGGTATATCAAATTCTTGGTAATTGTACCTGGGAAATTTAACGTAAGTACGGGTTCCACATTTTAGAGTTAGGCCGCTACCAGAGGGCACGTTAGCCCAGTTTCTCGAGTATTGAAATTCGGCCAGTCCGACCTCCCAGCCACTAGCGGAAAGGTTTATTCTTTGAGCTAATTTCGTAGTGTAATCGTTAAGTGAATTTGTAGGAAAAAGATCTAAACTAGCATTCGCGGGTAAAGTCATATAGAAACTATCGCCCTCCATTATGTTTACAATTTCTTCAAATCTTTAGCCGGGATCCAACGGTTGTGACTTTTATCGTATCCTTCGAAAGACACTAGATACTTTTTGTTGCGTCCGACACCTTTGCTTCTCAAAACTTTGTCTACGCGATGATAGTCCTCGCCGTCCTTTTTAAGCACTTTAGCTACTTCGAATAAATAAAAGCGGCCTTTAATTTCCTCCCCGTTATAGTCTTTAAGTCTGACAGTAACTTGGCCCGAATCGCCACGTGGTATTAAAACGTGAGTTACGACAAATATTTCCCGCGACCATAAACCTCTGTAAGCTTTATCAAATTTCCCTTTAGATATAGAGATGCGTACTTTATCGCCTACTTTTAAAGGAACCTCCCGTCTTTTCTTTTTAGTCAAAGCCCGTCCTAGCCGCTTTAAATCGTCACCGAACAATTTACGCCACAATCGCGTATGGTTTGCTAGTGTGACGTCATCGGGAGCCATACCAGTGACGGAATGCCGCGTCTTGTTGTAAGAATCGACAATTTTTTGAATGACCGGCACGTATTCGTAAGTGCCTTTAGATAAAAAGAAACGATGCAATCTAGATTTAAGTTCCCTTTGCCATCTTTCTATCTTACTATTTTTTATATCTTCATTTTCGGTAGTAAAAAAATTAATACCTTCTTCCTTAAAATAATCCTGGACCTCTTTCCCTTTAAATTCCATCCCTTTATCGCTGCTGATGTTCATTACTTTATGGTCCATGCGTTTAAATATTTTCTTAAACGCTTCGACCATTTCTTGCCCCGTTTTAGTACGTAACACTTCCACCCAAGCTTTACGACTCAGTCCGTCCAAACAAGTTAGAATGAATCTATACGGTTTATTATGGGGTCTTAAAGATACCATGTCCGATAAGTCACATTCTAAAAAACTACCCAGCCCACCCACTATAATTTTATTCCTTTTAAATTTATACCTCGTCGGTTTGGTTATAGTGTACGCATCCTGACGTAAAAGCCAGTCTTTAATGTCGGCTAAAGTATAAGATTTACCGTCTTTTCTAGCCCGTGAATGTAACTTGGTCGCTGACGCGTAGCTGCTGGCTTCCCCCAAACTGTCGTGGTACAACTTAGTTAAATAAGCGTCCATTTTTGTTTTTTTTTTTTACTCCTCGAAAAAATCCCAGACTGAGTCGAGGTGTTTTCTACGTTTATTGCCTCGTTGCTTAGCGAGGCGTGGTAGTTTAATTCGCTCGTGTTCCACGATATCTTCTTTCCTTCTGGTTTCCCCCGCTGCAGGAGGAGGCGTGCCCGCCAGAGACAGGGTCGGGGGACCGGGTGAAAGAGGGGGGAGAAGAGAATGCTTTTTTGTAGTCGGGGTAAGACCGGTTGTTGGCGAAGGAACGACGGTTGCTGCCGACAGTCTAAATTGATCAATAAACCGATCTCTTTCTTGCTCGAGCTGACCTATATACTTCGCCTTAAAATCTAGGGGAAGATTTTCGGTTTTTAAAAGAGCGTCTATTCTGGCCTGAATCTCGGTTAATTTAGCGTATAACCCTCCTTCCGGTAGGTAGAGAAATCCGTGGGGTTGACTGCTGGCCGCCGGCGGTGCTGTTGTTGTTGTTGTTGGGCTATAATTTTTATAAACGTCTTCGGGGACTAAATACATTCTATTGAGTAGAGAACTCATTCTATTTATTACTTCCTCCAAATATACCTCCTAGTACCGACAGGGCCGTAGGAATGAGCCAAGGTAGTATTAATCCTCCTTTTTGCACCAAAACTGTTTTTCTGGATTTGAGCGAAGCTCGACGGTTACCCAAAAGTCGGATTTGCTTCTTATACTTTTTCAATTTACACCGCGTAGAAGGCGAGACTTTAAGTCTATTATTCAATAAGTTTAAGGCAATTTCTGAAATACAGTTCACTTGCGACTTGTCGGCGTGACGCAATAAATTCTTGCGTTGTTGACTGCTGAGTTTACATAATGCTTCAAGGAGCGGTCTATGCTTTCTGACGTTCTTCATCGAGACCTTCACGTCGAATAAACTAAAGTAGTTTCTCCGGGGAATATATGGGTTCGTAGCCGAGTCGCGTCGTCGGATTTAGAGTGCATGTCGACCAGTAAATATCCGAATTTCTGCCTATTGATGGCGTCGTCGTAGGCGGCCATGAATTGTTTAGTTTTGGACGGGTAGGCCTGCGAGCCGAACGTCATTATTTGTCTTTTATCTCTCAAATTTCTCAATAGTACTAGATATTGAGCGTTTAAAGCGATGTCGCGCTGGTTTTTTCCTTGAGAGAATAAATTCTGAGTCAAATAAAAAATTGAAAAGTTATTGTGATGGCCGTGTCTAGTGAACAGTTCGGCGATATCGGCGCTAGATGTAGCCACGGCACTCATTAAGTCATCCAAAATTAATATTTTATGAATATTAGGATCGTAGCTAGCGATATCGGTAGGTAAACCTCTACGAAATTTAATCTTATCTTTATATCGGTCCATCCAACTCTGGTAACTAGAAAAATGCCAATGTATTTCTTTAATTTCTTCGTCTACCATAGCGGCCGAGTTATCGATAAATTTCAGCACCCAGCTCGTTTTCCCACTTCCCGTAGGTCCAGCCACGACGCAGTTGAAAGGCGCGTGAAACTGGGCGAAATCGGTAATTAAACGCTCACCCATACCGACTCGGCGCTGCTGCTGCTGGCGTTATTGACGGCGATATGACAGTAAGGCAGTCTGTACGCCCACACGATACAGTTTAAAAATAAAATGAGCAGCAAAATTATACTTTTACAAATTTCGTATTTAGGGTCGGCCACGAAACTAGAAGTTGTCGAGATCGAACGTGATCGTGATCGATCATCCATTACTGTCACGGAGCGAATGACTTAGACTCTTCAACCGTAATGTTTATATATATATTTTTTTTCCTTCTAGTCCCCTTCTACCCCCCTCCCCTTCCCCCTCTCTCTCTCTCTCTCTCTAGGGCCGGGGCAGCGGCGGAGGGAGGCCTCCTCTCTAGGGCCGGGCCCCCGGGCGGGCGGGCAGACACAACCTGCGGCGGCGGGCGGCGGGGAGACACAACCTGCCTCGCGGCGCGAGGCAGGCTGCCTTCTCTTTCATTCATTCATGTTTTTTTTTTTTACTATTACTACTACTACTACTACTGGAAGAATGTCACGTGTATAGTAGGTTGCGAGTTGACCAAGTTACAAAACTCTATTACTGGGTCGCAAACTTTTTTATCGAAAGAAAAAATATCACCGGCGCCCAATTCAACTTTATATTGTTTGAGAGGTAGCGGCGGCTCATCTTTGCGAGTGTAAATAACTACGATCGGGGCTTTAGTGCCTAAAATTAACCCCGCATATTTTTTTTTATGATTTCTGTAAGGGGCGTCGTTGACTCTATAATTAAATTTAGTCACGTAGCATTTAGGGTAAAGCCGGGCGTTCTCCGGAGAAATATTTTCGCTTATAACCACGTTCAAATCATTCAAGAGTTTAGTCATTGGAATTATTTTTTCACTTTCCCCACTTCCATAAAGCGTGCAGTGTACATTGGCCATGCAGTCGGTAGCGGGTCGCCAAACAGTTTCTTTCATCAAGGCTCGGTAAATACGTCGCGAGTCGCCGGCCGTGAATAACTTGACTACCTTCAAAGCAGCGTCTTCTCGCACGGGCTGGTGCCACGACGCCTCTTTATCACCCTCGTACATTCTCAACGCGTCCAAAGACGTCATGCTGAGAAAGAGAAAGAAAGAAAGAAGGGGAGTTGAAAAACCCCAACAACAAAAACGACCACAAAAAAAAAATATTAATAGCCCCAGGGGTACGTCACGTACGTGCTTCTATTCATCCATCTTTTATTCGCTACGGCTCTGTAAATCTTGCTTTGAGCCGTAGTCAGTAAATGGTTGTTTTTCCGGATTATTTTACGCGGTTCAACAATCGTGACCGTTTCATTAGCGCTAGGATTTTTGACCATCGCCGCTAAAGAATCAAAATCTAAAATCTGACTATTTCTGAAGTTTAAAGTGATGCCTCTGACTTTAACGACTTGTTTAACACCCTTGTCGCTTTTCACTACGAAACAATAGTTTTTGGCGCCATTACTAGCAAAGTGAGTTATCTCAGCTTCGTGGCCATAAACTGACAGATCGTTCGTGAGACTACCTAGCTTCGGGTCATTGCCGGGAGGCGGGTCGTGAACCGGTGCTCTATAGTATTTGGAATCCGTGTCAGCATAAAAAATACTGCCAGGAGGATGATCACGTAGCAACCGCAACAATCGTAGCCGTCCATAGCTCGTAATAAACGCGGATATTATTACGGACACGTTGGCATTACCTTCGGACAAGTTCAGATTGTTGCGGTAACGAACAATAGCTATCTCGCCATCTTGTTCAAAGTCTATCTCGGATATTGCATTCTTGTCATCCAAGACAAACGAGAAATATTCCGCCGCATTGTTGATAAATTTTGTTGACAACAAATCTTCTCTTTGGCTAAATTTTCCACTAATGGAATTCAAGAAAATTTTACCTAGACTCCGTCCACCCGGGTTGTTTCGTATATTTTGAGGATTTAAATCAATGTCTTGAGTTTCGCGAACGTGGCGCACATAGGCCTCTTTTTGCCGGTCCGAAATGCAGTCCTCCGGGAAGCCCGAACACTCGAGTTTCATGGCATAAAACGTTTTCACGTATTCCGTGAACAGGGGGGGGCCCTCCCCCGGGACGTATTTTGTAGTTTGGGGAAAATGGTACACGCAAGACAATTTCAATATTACGTAGCCGTCTTTGACAGCTTGCTGTAGTTCGGGTGATACGAAAGTTGCTTCGAAGGAGCGCTGTTCGTCCGAGTGACTGCACAGACCGTCTGCTGGCTGCTCGGCAATACATGTACGACACAGAGTGAAAAATAATTTATTTTCGTACTTATAGGGTAAACATGGAATGTAAAGACCTTTAGGCGGTCGTACCGTAGCTTGTATCAAACCGAAATATCCCGAAATATCCGTACTACCTTCAAATTCGGTTATTATTGTAGGGTGCCCTACTGGAAAACGCTCCTGCAACATGACCGAAGGATACAAGCTCGCAATATCGCCCGCGTATATTTTTTCGTCTTCTTTGGCCACGTGCAGATGTTTATAAGTCTCGACTCGACCGCCCAAGTACGCGTCACGTGGTCTCAATGGGGGAGGAACCTTTTTTGTAAGCTTTTTCAAAAGCATTTAATTTTTCGTCGCGTTTCATTTCTTCGTGGAATTGACAAGACCACATTTGGACATATTTGACGCCGACAATTTCCTCCAGCGCCCTACGTCTTATTACGGATTTCTCGTAAGCATCTTGAGCCGTTAACTGACTAAAAGGCAGTCTCTGTTGTCTGTTTGATATACATAAACAGCCGTGCACGTGGCACCCCATAAATTCGAACACGGTATTGTTGGCTAGACAATACCCATCTGCGGTATATTTATTACCGAGGAATTTCATTTCCCCCAAGTTACCGGCATGCTGAATAAAAATGCCTCGTTTTACCGCCTCGTAATCCAACCAGACCAAACTCTCCCTGGAATATTTACGGTCCGGGAAGTAGCCATCCGATGGGATAGCAGCTATAGTATTTGACTTTAAATGGAGAACTCTAAAAATAGTCATGGCTAAGTTACTAACGGACAAACAGTCGTGAAATGGTTCCAGTCCAGGACACACGGCTTGTATAAGCTGCCTGAATTTCAGAATGCACGCCATTAACACACTGACGTCGTTGCAGCAATATTTAACCAATTCGTGCTTAAAGTCAAAAATTACATTTTTGGCTCGTTGTTCGTCGTGCCAAGATATTAACTTGGCCCGAGCATCGGCACTCATGCTATTCGGATCGTAAGTCTCGAGATCTGGTATTTCACCCCTGTATTGATAATTTTCCGGGCGGTTGAACAGATGAGGAAAATAGCCCTTACTGATAAGGGTTTCGTCTAGTCCTAAACTGTTCGGTAACTTGGATAATGACATTGACAAGAACTTGAACGAATCCACTAGCTTTATACCCTCAATTTTGGCGGTAATTATTTTACCTCCCGTATATATGACGTCGGTAGGTGTCACCCCATTATCTAACGCCCAGTGCATTAGGAACACGCCGTCGAAACCGCTATTATTATGACTTACGAGTGAAAGGTTCGAATCCCCGGCATGTGACTCGAATAACCAGCGACAAAAATCATCGAGTGTCTTTTCACCGTTCATAAACACTTTGTGCTTATCCCCGCAACGATCGCACGTGGCTTTATCGAAACAATAAGTACAGGCAATGTCGATAACCGCTAAATTTACACTATGCATGAAATACTCTTTTTCTTTACTATCAGTCACCCTGTCTACTTGCGTCGTTTCGAAATCGTAAACGGCTAACCGCACGCAGTCCCTTTTTTTTGGCGCTGGTAAAGACTGAATGTAACACCGATGTTCGAGCCGTCCCCATTGTTTACATATTTTACAATAGCGTTGACAACAATGATGGGGTGTCCTTCCATTACCTTGAAACGTTAGAAAACAAACCTTGCATTTACGTAATGATTTACACACTGTAGCTTTCTTGAATGGTGGTTGTATCGTGTGGTGTCTAGCTAAACATTCCTCATTCCTGAACAATCTGTTACAAGCCGAACATGGGAGCCATCTTTTCAAGAAACAGACGTATTTAGGCGAGTGACACGAAGGGCATTTATGTTTTTGACACGCGTGTGTTTTGGGCTTGGAATAAGGCTTCAGGCAAGAATGACAGAAATATTTGGCCGAAAAAATGAACCTCGGTTTTAAAATGCCAAAAAAATGATCGGCGTGGCAGTATAGATATATACGTTTTGAACTAGGGGGCCTTCAAAAGTAACCTGGCATTTGGTTCCATATTTTTGAAATAACACGATTTGATAATCGCTCAAATAATCTTGGAATTCTTTGAGGTCTACCACCGAGCACCCATCTGCCCTAACACACACCCCGGCATCGGCATGGAGTTGTAAGGCGGCCTTTTTTTGTAAATTGTTGGATTTACGCATTTGCCTATACAGCGGTGTATCCTTATCAACGTATGCTTTACAAGTGACCAGTGCCCTAGCCAGACAGAGTTTATCTAAGCCGTTTTTAGGAAAAACGACGGATCTACGTTTCCCGGTAGCTAGTCATGCAGTAATATTGGTGCGGGAGGCCTTTATTTTGGGGAAGGTCCCGCCCCTAGGAACTTCGATGTGGGTTAACTTAATCTCTAGTTTACTGAAAATGTCAATTTCTCTACCGCTCTGATTAAGTTTCAAAATAAGACTTAGAACGTTTGCGACGCTAAACGTTTCCCTAGCATGCAAAGGCAAAAACAAACTATTCTCAAATCCTGAGCCCGTAATACACACACCGATGTAATCCCTACCCCCAACCCCTTCCAAAATACGATCAAAGATGTCGGTAAAAAGCTGATCCATGTAACTGATGGGGTCTAAACGATTTCTAGTCAAATACTCTCTGTCAATGGGGGAAATTGTCACTGTGTAGACATTCGTATTAGTACTAAATTTTTTTATAAACTTTCCCCGACATTTAACGACGGTAAATCTATCATTTTTAAATGTTTCGGCCCCCTGAGTCTGGCAATCGTGAAGCTTTTCGGAACACGATGGTTTTATTGGCGGACCACCCCCTACTTGATTGGAATAAGCTATTGGAAAAAAAAAAAAGGAAGATATTTTAATAAAACGTGCTACGGAATACCGCGGGCTCCATTACGCAATCATGATCTCTTTGACTAGGCGAGTTATGCTTACAGCCTTGACAAGGGAGGCGATTATCCTGGGTATTTTGATCACATTTTGAATGCGTGATTGATTGTTCGCACATGCTGCATTTAGCCGCTTCCAGTTCGACCACTTCTGGTTCCTCCTCCGCAGCAGGCTTTGGTGGAGATGGGGGAGAGGGGAGGACGGCCGTCTTTTTGACCTCCGTTTTCTTCCGTGGTCGCTTTTTGTGTTTTTTTTCAGGTTCTTCCCCACCCTCCTCTTCATTTTTCCTTTTTTTTTTTTTTTGACGACGTTTCGGTCATGGTTGACGTTGCTAACGTCGGCATGGTTAAAAGTTCATTTATTCTTTGCGTCCAGCAAGCCACTGCTTGCGAAATATGAGGCAACATATGACGCATATTTACAATGTCAAATTCGGTCAATGCTACCGATTTATCGCCCGCTTTCAACACCAACAAATTGTCAGCAACTGAGTGAATAGATGCATTGCCCGCTTTAATCGTTATATTAGAATTTGGCTGACGCCAATAAAGCTGGGCTATTAGACCTAACCATTCCGGCGGTTCTAACACAACCGCGTCCGAATCGCCGTGTTTTCCTACCGCAATTTTGACGTCATTAGCTGACGGAAATATTCTTATGAAATTAAGCCCGGTCAATGGAAACGTGTCGCAATAAGTCATATTTTGATGCGCCATGACTGTGAGAAAAAGAGAGAAACAGAAAAAAAAACAAAGTATTACTCATTTTTTACTCGCGCCAATTTTCTGTAGGAAGTTCTAATTCTTTTGCCTTCTTATCAACTAACATCGTAATGTCAGCCATGTAGCCGACCAAGCCACTGAATTGACGGTAATTGAGCACGATATACTTTTTACTCCACTTTTCAAAAATGAACTTTGCTTGGTATACACTTCCACTTTGAGACACGATTACTTTCATGCCAGAGCCGTGATTTCGGCCCGTCATGATCTGTTGATGAAGAGTCCTTTCGCTCACTATTTGATTGTATACCCCGTGGTCCTTGACGAATTCTCGCCATTCCGGGACAGTAAATGCTACGCCCCTACGGCCTGCAATGAGGCCTACAGCTGGGGTGACGTATTCTCTGATTTGGATATATATCTTTCCTTGGAATTTCGTTACTTGTACAACAACTTCGCCCCCAATGAAATAAGTATCTGGACATTCAACCGCATTCTGGGCTGTTGATGATGATGTTGAAGAGGATGCCATTTTTTTTTTTTTTAATCCCTACAGATATGAAAAAAAAAAGAGAGAAACCTCTCCTTAGTTCTAGGGCCCCTACCCACACGTAAAATAAAATAAATGAACCCATAGGCCTACCTTTTTCTGCTACGGAATGGACTTGAGCTTACTTTTTCTTCCGGATTGTTGAACTATAAAAAACGAAAAGCAGCACATTAACGGACTTGTCTTTTTTTTCCCTCGTAATAATGTAAAGACTCATAAATGATAACGTGCTTACCTTTTTTTCCTGTAACTGTTGATCGGAGGAACAGCCGGCGAGTTGATTGTTTGCTGCTCGCGCTGGCCGTTTTATAGGTCGCCCGATTACACTGTTTCAAGTGGAGACCCGTCCGACGAATCCTAGCTGTTTCTTTTCGTAATACCCTTACGTTAAGGTACTTCCTACATTGGTTCATTTTGCAGTACGACCAGTCTATTGCCCAGTTCATGTCACGTGTCACGTTTTCGCCTATAATATCGCGCCTATACGCTCCGCCTACTCGGCCTGGGGCTATTTTTTTCTTTTACACCAAGTACACTCATTTCCTTTCCTTTGAGTGTAGAAGGGTTATGCGAAAGGCTTGCATTACATATAAAAAAAACTGTCTGGGTTTTCGTTTCACACCATCATTTACTTACACCCCTCCGCTTAGACATGTCCCGTTTTTTTATAATGAATAGACGCAGATGGTTCGCTGGTTTAAATCCCACGGTTTCTTGAAAGTTATCAATGGTCTACAAACGGTCATAACCTCCATTCTTAGACCCCCTCGTTATTACTTTTCTGTCTAGGCGTATAATTCCCACGTTTTCTTAACACTAGCCTATACAACCACCCTTAACCTGCATTCATAGACCCTCATTATTGCTATTTTATTTTTTTATGGCGTCCGGGATTCAGGTTTAAGATCCCACGCTTTCTCGGCAAACGTCCCTTCGCTACACCCTCCATTATCTCTATTTTGGCTGGGATTTTCCTTAACCTCGTGACCCGATGTCTTTCTGTTAATATATAGTTGATGAATTGGCCTTTTTTTAAATCATCCCCCACCTAGGGTTACTAACAACGTTCCCACGCACTTTTTTTTCTTGGGTGGGAGGGGCTTGCCACGATTGGGTGTCCGTATTTTCGACCTTTAGCAGTTCGATCTTTCTCATGGCTGTAGCCGGGTTGAACGCGGGACAACGTGAGGCGTTGCAGAACTTGGCCACACTCGTCGCCATGAGTGTTATGGACGGATTGCTGAATTTAGAGGTACGTACATTACGAAACTAGGGTTTTTTTAGAAAGTTCTACTTTTTTTCCGCTTTTAACGGGTTTTAATTTTCTTGTATAGGAGGATGAACCTGAGGTTCAACTCCTCACGGAGGTGGGGGCATGGGGACCGGGCCATCGCCTGCCCCCTAATATACCTTCTCCCCCCGACGTGCCCCGTCGTAATCCGGACCCACCACCTCCCGATTCTCCGGCTAGTCCGGACCCCCCAACCGTTGTTGCCCCACGCCGCCGTCCTGGGGCAATATTGCGGCGGCTGTTAACCGCTGCGCCGCGGCGCTCACGGGCCGAGCGCCAACGAGAAGAGGTATTAACATTCTTTTTTTCCTACCTTCATATTACATTTTCTCTGTTTTTTTTTCGTCCCTCATATTAGGGTTTTTTTTTTTCTCTTTTTCTATAGTTACTAAATGAAATGCGGGAAGTGGGATTTTCCCGCAATATGTTACAACACGCCCTGTGGGAATGCTTTAGGCGAGAATTAGCCCTCCACAGGGCTCTACGGACAAATCTAGAAGAGGTCGGTGTTTTCACACCTATCAGTCCCCGTAACCATCCATAAATATTACGGGGACTGACATCTGTTTTTTTTTTCGACCCATCTTCTTTATTACTTTTTTTTCCTGTTATTTTTTTTTTTACCCTTTTCGTTTACTTTTAAGTCACCAGTGATGTATATGCAGCAAATTTCTGTATATCCACTATATTTTATAGTGACGAGTCTTTTTGAAAACATGTCTGTGTTTTGGCTAGCATCACACAGGCCCCAAAATTTGAGCTGTGAATGGTGGTAAATGCAACTTTTGACGCGATTTAATCAGGTTTATGCTATTCTTTACGCTATTTAATTTCGTTGTCTTACCACTGGCGGACTGTCTACCTCCTCGTTGGTACAGCTTGGATAGTTCTTGGGTAAATATCGTACCGAATTGACTTTTTTTTTTTACGTATATACTAGTGCGACGCTGTCGATTTTTTTAGGCCTACAAACCTGAATAAATCCTACAGCTGCGAACATACATATACACCATCATTTTCGATACTCTATTCACCCCTGAAATAGCTAACATACAGACGCCAATCTACGCGTTGGAACTCTCAATATATTCTGGCCGGTTTTTAAACCTAAATTTTAATAACTTGTACCACCACGCTACATCTGTCCTTGCAGTCCACAACCCTACCTCTTTCCTATCAGTGATTAAACAACCTTTGGCCAGGGTGAAGATCGACACTACGGAAAACAAGTCGCCATGCCGCGTAACCCACGACTCTTTGCCCGCTACCTACCAACCAACCGGGATGTAGGCTCAACTATCCCGTACAAACCACACGCATCGACGGCTCTTTGCCCACTACCTACTAGCCGCCGGGGATAAAGTAAATTATCCCGGTCAACCAACGCACATCGACGGCTAGGGGTCTGAGGGCTACTGCAGGCACGGCTAGGGGCCTGCACACACCCCAGATGCACGCGCCACCCCCCCCAAGGATTTAAATGTGCTATTGAAAAAGCATAGGACTCTGTTAGCCTGTAGCACTATATAACTACGGACGAGTGCACAATACTACTGTCCATATATTACGTCAAACTCTAGAGGAATGGCAGGGTGACGTAATGTGACAATCATTGTGACATAGGGGTGGGGGAAGATGTTTCTAAAATATGACGTTTCAATCTTGCATGACATTTTGGTGTACACATCACCTTGATTATTTGGGGTATTATTTAGGAAAATAATCGTTTACATACAATTCCATTTATACACACAGAAAAACTCCCAAGATTTTAACCCGTGAATTGCAAAGCATTTGAAAAAAATATATAATAAACTTAAGCATAGGCAAATGTAAAGTACTTTGGAATATTACATTGTTGGGAAGTGACTGCAAAAGTTTGACGTAATTATTAGGGGGTGTTTTAATTTTTTTTACATTTGTAACAAAGGGGTGGGTGGGTGTTTCAAAATAAGCCAAAACGCGTGACATAATATATGGACGGCCCCCTTAAGGCATTTTCCTGCTATTACTTTTCTTGCTTACTCCTTTTGCTTTCCTACCAATTCATGTTTATCAGTGATCCACCTATAGACAAATCCCGTTCGTTTTGTAATCGTTCACTCTCTCTTAAGGCGCGTTTGTGCAAGAACAATTTTCTCGCTCACTGGCTTTTACTTGCTTAATATTAAATCTGCTGGCTGCTTCTCGCCTTTACCGGAGAATGCGGCTTTCGTACCTAGTAACCATGTCAACAACGCGGACGCAGACCTTCTCCTCGTGCCTCGCGACAAGACGTATGATACGTGCAGCGTGACAGCGTCGATTTATGACAACTAGAAAACAATTTTTAGTGCAGTACAAGACGACGGACTGGTTTCTGAATGCCGGCATTCGATGGTTTGTCTTCGATTCGATAACTCCGAAATGGACGCCATGTTGAATTTTGAATTCTCGCAGCGAGCAGCTATATATTCTACCGTCGTCTGATCACTTCTAAAAGCTGTTCTTTGAGCGAGAATAGCAAGTTTTGGAAATAGCGTGAAATGACAACAATGTTGTAGCAATTTTTAAAATTACTGTTACACTTTAATTCTTATGCGTGTTGTTATTTATAAGACATTTAATTTGTTATGTATTACCGCATTCAATTAGTGGACACGGGAAACAAATCGTAAATAAATAACAGTTGACTAGCAAGTAGCTTTTGGCGAGTGAGAAGGTCTTTTTACATAAACGCGCCCTTAGAGTAGTGCACAAGATGCTTTAGAGGCAAGTCGTAAACAGAAAAGTGTTTGTTGCAGGAATTTAGCATACATTGTCGTTTTAACAACTGCATTTTACTTCGGTTGTTTCCAGATGACCAAAACATGACTTGACATTTTGACACATTTACCTACGTGACTACTGACATTTCATTTTTCAATGGTGGACGAAGTTCTAACAGTTGAATCCTTTCATTGTGTTTTTATGTGCCCACTTTCGCAACAGGCGCAAAATTCACAACACTAATGGCCCAAGTAACGACGTCTTCTTTACATCATCCTTTTCAAGTGGTAGTAACCAATTCAAAACAATATTCCTGAACGTTGTTAAACGCGTACCTGAAAGAAATTTTCCGTTTTTGCATCTTTTGCGTGGAAATTGCTCGAATCGGCATCACAGGATCTTCGAAGCAAACGAAACCGCCGTTTCCCGCCTCGCAATCTTCGTTGCTCCACCACCAGATGGCGAATCAGGACAGGCCCTATTGATATTGATTCCGAGCCGGCTGGCGTGGTGCAGAAATAGCGAAAACGGCTATCGTTTCCGTAAACCACGCCATCATAATACAGAATACATTGTGAAAAATGGAAACTGTTTACCAGGCTTGTTTGTACTCTACCGTCATGGGATATCTATGTGTATTAATGGGATATTTGTGTTAACAGGAGCGTCATGCAGGAAATTTCTGTACGAGTCGACGTACTACTATCAATCATTCTGAGTCGCGACCCCACGGGTCAAATGTGGAACGGCTGGTCGTAACTACTTTCTGAGATAACCCACATTAAAAATACGCTGAATATGTTTTAACACCACAAAATACCACACATGCTACAATTAGTTCACCACGCGATACTTCCGCGTGCAACAGCGTTCCACGAGAATTTCATCCATTTACACCACCACGTCGTGTAATCGTACCCAACTGAATATTGACAATTAGTGCTCATTAGTGCTCGAAAACTGAAATTAGTGCTTATTCAGTAACAGAATTATAGCCTTTCAAAGGTAGCGGTGTCAAATTAAAGCTGACAGCACCGCCCTCTATGACTGGCTCGAAAATTATCTCATTTTTAGTGCTCGATTAGTGCTCATTAGTGCTCGAAAATTAGAATTAGTGCTGTACAAATACGTAAATTGTTAGCACCACCCAATTGTACCAATTGTAGCACCACCCACACTGAACTGCTTCAAGCATGAACCGTTTTTTTAGTGCTCGATTAGTCATGGAATTTTTATTCGCTTTAAAACCAATTTAAAATACTTTCCAAGTTATCCTATTGCTTCACACTTAGTTTTAATGTAAAATATATGATTTAAATGTACTTACTGTTGTTTTTTTTTTGGGGGGGGTGTAACTAACACCCTCGACCACCAACCAGCGGCAATAGGTGAATCATCCGCGAATCGGCAATTTTACGAATCACGCGTACTGTTTTTCTTCCAAGGTCTAGCCAGTTAATATACCCATGGGTTTGGTAACGGGTTCTGGTGGCAGAGCCATGATGGTTGCATGATGCCCATATTTTTAGCCATTGTATACATTATAAACCATTGTATATTGTACTCTATAACCGGATACATGTATACAAGTATTATCGTGACGTCATTGTAGTGAGTGGCGCAGCAGCAACTGCACTGTGACTGAGGTTGCGCTAATGCCCTAGCTGTCGACGCGCGATCAAATCTCAACCCCCCCCCCCCCTCCATTGTAACTTCCGTTTATGCTCCATGTTATTTGCGAGCCATTAATGCAGTTCATTTTTCGTTTTGGCTTGCGCCCCAGGTTAAGCTTCCACACTAAGTTTTCACTTCCGGTCAATATTATTTTTAAAATGTTTGGCTGCCCAAGTAACTCCAGCTTCCAATCTCAGACAGCAAATAGCGTTGAAGATTTTTTACTTTCATCCATGCGTACGGCAGGCGAGCTTGCCACAGTGCTAAAATAAAAACTTATATCTTTAACTGCACCCCCGTGCTGACTCACCATTTCCATCCATCCACGACAAGGGACTCAACCCATTTCGTCGTCTTTGGTAATACCTCCCG
The DNA here is from genome assembly GCA_023313725.1 of Lithobius niger. Lineage (NCBI taxonomy): Eukaryota > Metazoa > Arthropoda > Chilopoda > Lithobiomorpha > Lithobiidae > Lithobius > Lithobius niger. Next base: position 4,995 of record JAHWFP010217631.1, on the reverse strand, counting down.
TGTCCCATAGCAGCAGTCGTTTGCCGGGAAAAGCAAAAATACTTCAGCAAACACCTCAAAATGACTTGTTCAGTAATTTTTAATCATTTTTTATTTAACTAGCTGTAAACCTTCTACGGAAGACATGTGCTTGGACATGCATTTGTGTCAAATAATCTTCACGAAATACGGATGCAAACCTATTTACGTTGCCTTTTGGACTTGTAAATAAATAGGTTTGCGTAAATAGGTTTGCATCCGTATTTCGTTAACCAATTTCGAGCCCATTGGCTTTCAGTCCAGTTTAAATAATCTTCTCCTCACCCATCCCGCCCCTACCATCCCGCCCCTAGCACGAGAATTTATGTTCACGCATGCGTGGGAAGCGTTTCACACAATTTTATATACAATATTTTACATTGCATTATATTGCATAACTAATTCTTATATATAGAAAGAGGCCACAATATTCCACTGATCGCCCCCAGGGGGCCAGTGTAGCGGGAAGTGCCAACACTAAACGAACCTGAGGGCACAAGGACTTCAGACGCAAGACAAACCTAAGGGGTCAAGTTGATAAATGCCAGGACGAGGGGGATGATAATATGAGGGTCATATGTCCCAACGAACCAAGGCCCATCGTGTAACGGCGTCAGGAGGTAAGCTCTGCCCAAGGCCAACAGGCAAATCGAGGACTGGCAAGTTCCGTCACTCTACCACTATGATCTCCATGACGATCATTACATTAGTGTTTTCTTTTTCTTTTTTTTTAATAATCTTTTGTTAAAGAACACAAGTACATGCTAGGTAGGCTGGCCCACCCAGGAACCCCGGTATCCCCCTTGTTAAAAAATAAATAAATTGAAAAAAATCTGAGTGAATTAGTAATAATTTTGAACCCTTTGAAGCGAATTCGTATGAAAAGTGCATAGTTGCAGGAAAACGTTTCAAATTCTTTAAACAATGACGTCAGCCTCTTCTCCGCACACCTAGTAGGGCTCTACAAAGTTGTAGCACATCTACATTTTCTAACTGTATTACAGTTCTGCTTGCCCTGCATTACATCCTGGGGAGGCCCGACCCCTCGCATACTACACGAAACTTATCAAGACGAGACGAGAACATGCGGTTGAATGGTGAAAACAAGACTGACGTTGGCCTTTAGGTGTTGAACAGCTACTAAGCTCTCCTGTAGACTGCGGCCGGTAGTTCCACCCCGTTAGTTCTGCGGTTAGAGTTACCAGTTTGTAACGTATCCTGGGTTCGAGACCCGGTCGGCGCAGTTGTCTTTTCTTTTCTCAGATTCGTTTATCTTGTATTCATACAATTAAGTCTTTAATATAGACTATAATACTATATGCTTCGTTACTCTTTACCGTCCGATTTCTGATCTATTCTTTATTTAATAGTAGTATTACAAAAAAAAAATGCAATGCGTCTGTTAGTTTGGTATGTAAAAATTGCTCCGCGGGGCATGCAAGTTTGATGGAATGACTCAAAGAGAAGCTCGAAGGGCACATTTGAAGATATTTTAAGAGGTAATTTATCTCCATGAAACCTTTGGAGTCGGAATAAAAGAAGAAAAAAAGTAAAAATGATGAACCGTTGTTTGTGGGAGCGACGACTGTGAGTCTCTACCCGGGAGGGTAACATTTTATCATGTTGCATGCACGCAACTCGTCGGCACTCCATCTTATCTGGAATTGCTTTGGGCCGATTTCCACCCTCTGTGTAGTAGATAATCCTCGCAGCAAACAGCTCCTTACAGATTGCACATTATGTCTAGGTTAATAAAATCATCACAATCGCTTCGGGTGGGGTGTCATAAAATCGGGCCCATTTGGGAACGAATGACCAACGATGGCCGGTTGGCGCATGCTGTGGGGAAATAACCCTAACGCATAAATCCTCATTTATACAAAAATTACGTAACGCTTTTGTTGTTGTTGCCTTCTGGTGTCAAGTTCAGTCCTCTGAACCAAGGCTGCACTGGAGTAGAAAACGGCACTTCAGATTAACCACAGTTCAGTTCTAGGCTAATGAGAGCGAACACAGTGCACACTAGTCTGCTCTTTTCGCACCACAGGGATTCGCCGTCGCTCGACGAATATGCTCTATTTTGGTTTTTTTGAACCGGTAAACGCTGGTGCTGCAGCGAGAGAAAAGGCCTAGAGGCCAAAAAAAGGTCAAAAGGAAGGCCAGAAAAGGGGAAGATAGGGGCAGCAAAGTATAAAATAGAAACAATCTTAAAAAAAAGTGTAAAAACAAGTAGCACCGGTCTTCTGTGCAGTTCCTCCACTTCCACTTCACGCACCAACAGCTATCTCTATTATACTAGTCGAATAGCAGTAACCATGACAACTGCCGGTTAAAAATGTGTTAGCTTTTAGGCCTATTTTACATTTTAGGCGTAATTGTCAGCTTTTAGGCCTAATTAACCGGCAGTTTTAATTTCGTAAGTAGCAGCTAACGGAGATTGGGATTGTATAGTAAGCATATTCATTTTTGCAACACGGTACGCCTTCGGGCACACAGTTACAGTGTTACAACGTAATGCACAACATAGCCTATATAGATCAGTGGTAGTAGGGAAGTGACGAGAGAGACGCTATTGATGAAGCCAACAGCGACTCGTAGCAACTTGACGTTGCCGTGGTAACGTGATTTTAGGCCTAATTTTAATTTTTTTTGGCCTAAATTTTTTTACGCAGTTTTAATTTCGTAAGTAACAGATAGGCCTAACGTAGAATTTGGTTCGACGGTAAGTCTAATCATTCATGCAACAATGCGACGGGACTATTTTAAACGAAGCTAAAACCCATTCGTTTTTATTGCGTGTTATCTTATGATTTTAATTCGACAATCAAACGTTATTATTTAATTTAGTTACGTCAAAGAATTCTATTAGTTATAAGAAAATAACGATGTTTTAATTTGTCATGCTATTTATCTAACTTGTCAAACTGAATCTAACGTTGTAAACAGTGGTCGTCTCTAGCAGGTACCGTTGCGAATTTGAAAAAAAAAACGACGGACAAAGTCGTTGCAATAGTCTTCTCAGCCGGTACGGCTGCTTAGGAGACTAAAAAGACTGACGAGCCCCCCCCAAAAAAAAGGTCCTCAGAAAAAAAAAACCTCAGCGTGCCCTTTTACAAAAGTTGCCCCTGCCCTATCGTGTCGGTGGTCTGTACACGCTACTGAATGAAATGGGTGAAATCAGCTAGAAGTCACATCGTAGAACAATAATTATTCGCACCTGTATTGAATGTTATTAAATTGTATCTTTACGCGCTATTATCATCATCACTAGAATTAGCGCTGAATGTCTTCATTGATAACTTGTCTCACGTTTGAAATCTTGTCTGACTACGTTGCCCAGAGCCATCTAAGAAACGTTTTAGAATCGAGGTAAAAAGCACCGCTTATTACCGGAAGTTGACTGGGATAGAAAAACACTGAAAAGCTTCTCAGAACGCTGTGGATGACATAGTGGTACAAATAATGACTTAGAACGAGATACAAGGTAACAAAGACGTTCAGTGCGAGTTCCAGTGATTATTATAGTAATTAATTTTTTTTAAAACGGACTGTTCTACGATATGACTTCTGGCTGGTTTTACCCCTTTAATTATATGTATACTGCTCTGTATCCATGATACCATGATCTGAGCTCGAGTAGCCACTGTACCAAACTCTGCGAGATGGTGAAAGTATCGTCGCCATGGCAACGGGTATTGCGTTAACGTTTCTATGAAATCGTCAGGTTAAATGTGGCCAGTTGCATTTACAATGTGAAAAATAAAACCATAAAACACCTGTACAAAGTGTCGGTAATTTGTTACTAATTCTTTGTAGTGTAAAATTACGATCCATATCATGTAATGAGTCACCTATGACGAAACGAGTCATGCTAAATCCTACCCTCATAGTCCAGCAACATTAAGACTTTGATCCTGACATTGATAATAACAAAGAATCCTCTTGGGGATATGCTGAATGGATAGTAGTGAAGTGGAGATGCCCCCCCCCCCATGTAAAAAGTGACAGATTTGGGCGCCATCTTGGAAAATCTAATCATATTTTAGAAAAACAACACGATGATATATATAACGTGCAAAAAGAGAAAGCTACATTGACCAGTTTTCGCGAAAGTTCTTCAAAAAGTGTTATAGAAAATCATAATGCAAATCCAAAACAGTGCAGCACCGGAAGTTGTTCAAAATCCAAAGTGGCTGTTGGAATTTGGCATCCAAGGCAGACGTGGCATTTACGTGTTGTCTACTACATGGTTTATTGGATTATACAACCCATCGCATTTTTTTGAAATTAGAAATGAGGTTAAAACGAGAGGTCGTCCTTTGAAACTTCTTAAAAAATTATTTAACGAAACCACAATGGTCAGATTGAAAACCTAGTAACAATGATCCGAGTAATGCTATTCATATTCAGTGTCAAGCTAACGAACCATTCTGACTTAAATTCACAATTTATGCCCTGCTATCCTGTATTACGCACAATTATAATAATGCATAACAATTCTACGCTTTAAACTGCTGCCTGATCAATACAAATGTTGTACTGATGCTCATATGAAAGATGAATATTATTCCAACAACCTAGAGAGATGCTTTATAACTAGCAGAGCTGCTGGTGTTTCTATGGTCTGCAGACCGTGTTTCAACTTTAAAAGGATGATAATAGTAATAATTAAAATAAACAGATGTAATCATGCTCAAATGAAAGGTGATCATATGAGATTCCTACCAAGTTTAATTAAAATGCTCTCCCATAATTATAATCCAAGGTATACCTCTGATTTTATATGCTATCGCACTGGTTGTTTTTTTTTCCTGTTCGTATTTTCCTGTTCGTATTCACATATTCACTTTAAACTGCTGCTATGGTAGTTATAGTTACGGTAAGCATGTGTAATTAGTGAAGCAAGCAGTTTGCACTAAAGACTGGCCTTGTGAGGATACATAATACACTAATCTGAGAAAGAAAGAAAAGACAACT
>JAHWFP010217629.1:18009-40392 GCA_023313725.1 Lithobius niger | reverse complement strand
CCAGAGCTCCGCGTAGAACGGGAAGAAGTAAGACGGTATATCTAGTTAACTTTCTAATCTATGGCCCAACTATGCCTCAAGATACAAGACATTGACGCTATGGCGTCGCGCTACAATGGTTTACAACCTCGACAATTGAATTGATGTGTTGTTTGTTGTGATGTTTGTTGCCTAACATGGCGCGGCACAGTGTGTCTAGATTCCTTAAAAAATAAACCAACTGTAAAAACAAAGCAAAATAAACAAAGCCGAAAAGTGGTAAAGAGGCCACCAAGTTGAGAGTGGTTCGAACCTTATATCAACACAACAAAACTAACTAAATAAAACATTACAACAAAATTAAAACCAAACCAAAAACCTATAAAGAGGTCACTGAGTTGGGCGAACGGTAGCAAATTGTTGAAAACCAATTTCTTGTGACGTGGCACTTTATTACACATCTGCACGGTAGTGGAGTTGGGTCAAAACACAATTAAAAAAAAAAAGGAGTGATATCATATCAAAAACCAAAACTGGCAAAAGCCGCCAAGTGCCGAATGGTTCGGCCCTGAAAAGGAGTGATATTAACACACCAAAACATTCGTCAACTTAATCGCACCGAATAATACTTTGGACGTTAAATGAAAACTTGAACATTGGTACCGAAAGTAGCAATGTTCTAGTTTTAATTTAACCTTTGAACTAGTAAGCGGTGCGATTAACTTGGCGAATGTTTCTGGTGTGTTGATATCACTCCTTTGAAGGGCCGAACCAGTCGGAACTTGGCGGCTCCTTTTACCATTTTTGGTTTTTGATATGATACATATTTCTGTCCTGCTCTGTCCAAGCTTTGTCCGATGTCTATTAGTTGATGACAGTCCGCTATCAGATTTAGCGTGTGTCAGCTCGATTCCTAGTTTATTTTTCAGTGTTGCAGACAGTTGTAGTAATCGCGACACAAATTGTTCCTCTAATCGTCGTGAGGCAGATAACCCACTTTGGGTTCGTGCTCCCTAAAAGCAAATAAACAAGTAATCGCTGAACCAATTTAGAAACAATTCACCTGACCTCCGGAAGCCTGCATTGCAGAACTGAATAAGTTACTTAATCATGCCGGCCGCCTTGCAAGGCCTCAAAATTACAGATTTAGCACCCTACGGTTTAAAAATGGACGATTTAAGCGAAAACCATGGTCTTTTCACTATGGTTATCAACAACTTCTTAACCTGTCTCTGGGCGACAACATGTACGATGCAGCAACAACGTTACTTTTTCCGACACTTTTTCCCGCGCTCAGAAAACACGGATGCTGTATAATTATGATCCAGTAGCCAACACCACCCGCCCTATAGATGTGAACAATAACCCCCCCCCCCCCCCCCCCCCCCCCCCCCCAAGAAATAAATTGAAGAAAATTAATGCTGACCTAAATCATAGCATGAGTGATATACTTTGTCATGTAAAACTTATACAACGTATTTTTAACGGGGAATATCTCTGAAAATAGTTACCACCAGTCGTTACATATTTTTGACCGCATGAGGTCGCAATTTAGAACGAGAGACGGGATATGCGGTAATATTTTCGCGGCTACTCCATCGAGCCATACGGCCTACGACCCCTATCTTGTGTTACTTATGCTTTTAAACACAGACAGTCGCACAATTCGCGCTGCACTTTTTATTCAATTTCCTTATCGAAGTGATCTTCGAGTGAGCTCGAATCTAGAAAAAGAAATCAAAATAAATAAAGGAGGGTGGGCGGGGGTTCACCATTCTGAATCCGCCCCTGAACTTCAGCTGTAGGGCCTAAAGATGGCGGGGAGGAGGAGGGGGGGGGGGGGGGAGGGAGCGCAACCAAAGTCTTGAGTTGGATAAATTGACCTCAGTCGAAAAAACAAAAACGGGAGGTGGTAGGCTAAAAAAAAGTCCTCAAATTATTCGGACAAAAAAATGGGGTTACATTCAGAAATTTCAGCGGCGCACTGTGAGGCTGAAATTTCAGGCTGGAGCACCATTTCTTTACTTGTAACCATACGTCACATAACATGAAACCAGTCAGTACGACATCACATGGAAACCTCTCAAGGTATTCCATTGTCAATCTGCTTAAAATTGACAAATTCCGCTGATAGCACTTCCGTCTGTACGAAGCCAATCTCACTAATCTATGGAACGTTAATTCCGAAGTGCGTCAATGTTATCCCTCATATTACTAGATAAGCGACAAGCCCTTAAAAGCATTTATGATAATAAAATAAATGTAAGGGAGTGGGTCGTGTATAATATGTGTGTCGGATGGTGGGGTGGGGTCAGGGGGTTATGACGCATTCTGGGTTCACACCGGTTCGCAGAAAGCGGCACAGGGTGTTGACACGCGCGCCCAAGAAATACGGGAAGATGACAACGCCGCCGTACTCCCACGAAACGGACCCCGAGCTCCTGGAAGGTGGAGTTCCCCCCAAACGTCACAGGGGCGTCATAACTTTCCTGCTCTCTGATTGGGGGCCGTCTCCTGTTGGCGAGTGGGAGGGCCCTTTTTAAGGTCACGCGTATATATAACCCCGATGGCGGCGTCTGCACCCTTCCACCCCATACATAACAACACACCATGCTGGTTTCCATCGTCGCAGGGTGGTTGGGTTCTCTGGATCCTAGCGAAGCATGCGTTTGGCTATGGGTTTGTCTGCTGGCTGTATTGACGATAGCGACTTTGCTGTGGAAACCCAAACCCCCACTGCCCCTGCCACCGGGTCCCAAAGGGTTGCCGTTCGTCGGGTGTGCGCCGTGGTTATTGAGAGGTGGAGATAAAAGTGAGGGTTTGCACGAAGCCCTGGATGATTTGGCACAGAAGTACGGACCCGTGTTTTCGTTACCGCTCGGGGGTGGACGTCTAGCGCTTGTTCTTGCCGATGCCCCGTCCATTCGGGAAGCTATGAGACAAGAGGCCTTTTCCGGTAGACCCACATCGTCTTGTACTGAATTTCTTGGTGGATACGGTAAGTTTGAGAATTTAAATTATTATTATTATTATTATTATTATTATTATTATTATTATTATTATTATTATTATTTTAACCTTTATTAATTAATATCTGGAGAATATATAGAATTCCTTCCGTAGATGTACAAAAAAAAATGTGTCCAATACCAACTGTGATTTTAGCTGCGTTGATCTTAGTATGGCAATTTGAATTACTTTAATACAATTGGGCTATATTTGTATATATTGCATTTATTTTGCACCATCGTAATTATAAACCCTTTTCTCGTTTAAATGAGGTAAGATGGAATTGGTTAAAAATGTAGTGTGAATATGACATGATATGATATGAGTGTGATCTAATTTGGAGTATTATTGCTTTTGATAGGCAAATATAAGGCTATGAAACGAATAATGCATTGTGGAATGTTACATGTATTTTATTTTTGTTTCACTGATTTTAAGGATTTTTTTAAAGGTAACTTGTGGTTCTCCCCTATACTTAACTTTTAAACGGAATGGTTTTCCTGTTTAGCAAAGCTCAGTGGGCAAACCGGTTGGTAAAGAGAATGTGATGCTGTTTCGAATGTCGGCCCTGTTCAGACATATTTTCAATATACTATTTACCTACGATCGAGGTAATAAAGGGACGCGCCAAACCAGAGCCTCCTACAGTAAAGGCCGAATCAGATCAAGGCGAGTAAAATCAACCATTGACATAGATGGAAGCGCAAGTTTGCTAGGTGCTGCCATCTCTACGCCAAGCGGCGAAATTTCAAACTAACCGACGGGGGTTTCAAATTCTATCAACCGATGACTCCACTTGGCAAATTTGACGCGTCGTTATTTGATTCGCCGTTTGGCGGAGCATTGTGGGAGGCACAGATGATCCGTCCTTTACTGTAGGTGGCTCTGGCCAAACGCTAGAATATACTCAATGTGTTACTCCTCGGTTCCAACGGAACTTTATTAAATAATTATTCTCCCATGTTAGTAATATTGCAGTTGTTTCACTCGATTTAAATTCCTGTTTTAAAAATTCTCAGGGTGCTCATGATGGCTTTCAGCTGGAATTACAATGCGCCCCTTGTCTGGCATGACAGCGGCCTCTAAACGAATTTTTTTTTTAAAAAGCAGCCATTATTTAGTGCGTTTTTAGGTTGAAAATTTAGTGACAAAAAAGTACTGAAGGCTGAAAACTGAATTTTTAATAAGAAAAAAACCTCTGGACGTACGAATTAAAATCTACTGCAATTCCATATACTGTGGCAATATTTTTTTTCCAGTTGTGGCTATGTCTCTGTCCCGGTGGTGAAATCCATATTTGAAAGACTCCGGTCACGGTGAATTTTCGTTGAAAACCTGGTCTTGTTAAAGTGGACCTAACATGCCTAACCAAACCTATCCTCATCAACTCTAATCTAAATTTGATTAAAAACTGCGCTTTATTTGTTTGCCGGGCTCAATGTTTGCAGAGCTCTGGTCCCGGCAACGCATCCAAGCTTGGTTTGAAGCAGTTACGGCTCAACCGGGACTATAGCGATACTGGGTTTGTTTTTTGATAAGTAAGTTTAAAATTTTAGGCTGTAGTCCTATTAGCAACACTGGATAGCAGGCGTTAAAAAAATCAGTTTCAATAGTATAATGATTTTTTTTTTCTATAAATCAGCAAATTAGGGTAAATCACACTCGCTGTTCGTGAAAGTGTTGGTCATTTGGGTATGCGGGCACACAGGCACTCCAATTTAAGCACTCGGACGAATAGGCACCTGGACAAACAGTCACTCCCACACATATACAGTATACCGGACAAATTGGCACCAAGTTTTAAATTTATCTTTAATTGGGATAGATTGCCGTCAAATGGGGGGGGGGGGATTTGCCATACAATGTTCCCAGCGTTCAAAACTGTTAAAGATTTGTTGGCATCTCTTATTACACTCGCATCTCTCACGTTATGTGTTAGCCGCAGCGAGCGAGGCAGCGTAATTTGGAACATTAATTCTCCACACAAAAATTCGGGAAAAAACAAAAAATCCTGCCTCTTCCCCACCCCAATGGTTCCATACGAATAAGTGCTTCAGCTTTAAAATAAACGATGCGTAATCTGAGGGCAAAACGTACCTATTAAAATAATAATTATAATATAAAGTTGGTGCCTATTTGTCTGGTGTCGATATATCTTCGTGTTTATTTCTCCGAGTGCCTATGTGTCCTACATCAGGTCATTTGGTGTCTTCTTGTTTTACCGAATAATTTTGTTTTCAAGTTATGTGCCGCGTTATGTTACGCTGCCGCGCTTACTGCGGCTAAACACGTACCATCAGAAACCACAACTATTCACAAATTCCTAATTTGCAGTAGCACGAGCAAGGCACGTAATTTGGAGGAAAAAAATACCATTTTTGCGAACAGCCACCTTGATTGACCTGTTTAGCTGATTTTTCGGGAAAAAATTTTTTTTTCGAATATTTTCCAACCTAAACTTAATTTTAAGACAAAGGCGGATTTACACTTTTACTAACACGAGGGCAAGAAAAGTGTACTAGGCTTTGAAATGTATACGAGTATTTGTCATTCGTGATTTGCAGGCAAGCCAAATGTGCCGAATACCCTTTCATAACCTAGGGCCTATTCCTTTTCGGTTTCCGTAACAAGTTTAGGCACGTCTCACCTTCGTACAGGCTGTTTACCTCTAATGAGTCATTTCTTGCATACGGAATAAGGAATTTAGCCTGTCTGGGCGAGAAAGGGATTATCCTCGAATGGAAGATTTGTTTTGAGTCATTTTTGTTTCCCCCCTCTAGGTATTGTCGGAGTGGGTGGAGAAGTCTGGAAGGAGCAACGCCGTTTTGTCCACGATCTTCTTCGCGATTTTGGCGCTAAATTGGGATTGAAGCGGGACCCCAACAGACTGGAAGACATTCTGAAGGTGAGTGCCATTTTGTTTTATTGATAAAATACAACACGGTAGAACAGAGGGTGTATCTTATTTAACGGGTTGGGTTTAATATAAATACAAACCGTTAATTTAATTGGGTTTCTTCCAAATAAATGTCATTGAATTTCATTCCGGTTTGGACCTGTACCGCAGGGCTCCCTCGTGCCACAAAATTCATTAAATTCTTTGATTTTAACGAAATGTCATAAATTTGTCTTACATTTTTGTCTTTTGTGTCGTAAATATAAAATAGAAATTTCGAGAAATACTAGAAAAAAAATTAACATTGAAAGTACGAACTTCTATTGCAAGTGGAAGTCAAGATTTCTAAAAACGCCTCGTCTTCGGGGAAGGACATTTGCCCCTCCCCCCCCCCACCACCACCAAAAAATAAATAAAACAGGTCACCAAGTGTGTTTAAAACGAAAAAGTGGGTTAAAAATTATCCTAAGTTGGTTAAAAATGAAAACAAGATGTCGGTTTGTTATAAAATTTGGATCTGTTTTGTCATAAAATAAAATAAATTGCTATTTTAGGCGTGAGAGATTTGGTACCGGTAATAACAAAACAGGACTCGAGCGATCGAGGTGCGACCATCACATTCCACCACGCTCGACCCGAGAGTGGCAGGTGGGGGTAGGGATCAGGTGCAGGATGTCGATACAGTTTAAATTCTTGGAAAACAGACAATACTTGGCTCCGTATCTAAATTCGAGGAATATTTTTGAGGTTACTTTCGGCTTTCCTCTTAGAACAGTTTCTCTCAGAAATTCCACAAATTTGGGGAATTTGGCGACTAGTGTACGTTTTCAGGGAAATGCGTGCTGCTGCTGGGTCCTCGCTTTGCCGAGGGCGATACAATAGTAAGATCCAAGTCATACTTTAAGGCCGGCCGCCACTGAGCGACTTGGCTGCGAGATTTATACAATAAGATGCTATGAAGGCTGTTCTGCTAGAGTACCGAAAAATCCATGCCTTCCCCCCTCCCCGTGATAAATAATTATCGATCGGTAAAATACCTTGCATTACTCCCTCCTCCTCCAAAATACGTTGAATTACCCTCCCCCTCTTCGAAAAACTTATATGTAGGAGGTACTATTCTCACTTGACGAGTTTACCAATCCCGGGCCCCCCCCCCCCTCGTCATTCCCAAATATAATTCTATCAATGTTCCTTCAAGAAATCGCTGTCAAGTGTCAATTATAGGGGGAAAGGAAAATATGCGGATTAAATCCGGTTTTCAACTGCTAAGGACGGAGAGGGACAGTTTTGCTAGAAATTCCAAGGATTTTTTTTTACACGTCATACATAACTTATTATAATAACATTACTATTAATAATAACATGTTACATGATTATGAGTGCATATCCTTATCACCGCGAATGGACTGTTGTGAGATGCGGCCATGGCATGGGGTATGTCAAGCTTGGGAGTCATCTGGGTCGTCTCGTCAAGCTAAATTGTAGGTGATGTTAAACGAAACCAGTTTATGCGATTGATGCGCTGTTTACGCCTACCACATTCGCTTAACAATGCTCTAAAAGGTACGTCGATCTATTTCTTAAAGGAACAGAGATTTTAATTGCTGTATGAGGAGTGGAGGGTGGGGGGGAGTTGGAATATCTGTGCAAACCCATCAACTGGACTCCACATTAGTAACAGTTCAACATGCCATGGGACAAATACGACATAACTTGTCTGGAGCAATGATTGCCGAAAGATCTGCGGAACGAAATGGCTGTCTCTACGGGTTGATGCTGGCATTTTATGGTGTTCGTGTATGAGGGCGGGGGATTTGCCCGAAAACGCCCTTACACGTAACAGTGATAAGCATTTAATTATATAAATTTTATTGCGCACTACTGTTGTGCAATTATTAAACAGGACGAAAAGCCACACGGGCTCCAGAAGTGTTCAATAAAGACGGAGTGCAAACCTATTTTTTTACGCCTTTTGGACTTGCCGGTAAAGACTGCCTGAGGGGGAAATTGAACCTACGACCTTTGAAACCAAAGGCCGAAGTCCTACGCTAAGCCAAGGCTGTGTCAGTATGGCTTAGCGGTAAGACTTTGGTCTTTGGTTGCATAATTGTTATGCAAGACGAACCTTAGAGGTGGGTTGAACTTCCATACATCTTTAATAATCGTTGACTCTATAGTATCATACTCTATTGAATCCCACCAAAATTCCTGCAGTGTTGAAATATATGTATGTATAGGTATAAAATATAGTATACAGCAGCACGCTGTATAGAAAGTTAACTATAGATATCCCATCTTTAACCTCTTTTAAGCCTACACGGGGCGCTGGTGGTAGTTGTGGCTACTAATAGCTCTGCTAATGCTTGACCTTCAAAGCAGCACGAAGACAAAGCATTATCACAGCTATTAGTAGCCACAACTACCACCAGGACCCCGTGTAGGCTTAGAAGAAGTAAAAGAAGAGATATCTTGGTAACTTTCTTAAAACGAAAAGCCATCCGTTGCCTAGCGACTACACTACGAGCGGACATTTTACTGGCGGAAAAAAAAATGGCGTCTTCAGTCAAGCTAATGTATAAGTGGATTTCTTAGGCCTAAAAAGGCTCAATTTTTATTTATTTATTTATTTATTTGTTGGCAGCTGCTGTAGTTTTCAACAATGGGGTACATTTTCTTTTCCACTTTACAACCTTAATATATTATTAACAGACATCCTCGTCAGTTAATTACTCTTAACGAAGGTGATTGTCGAGACTGGTGTCTACACGACCGGCCGACGTAAAGCCTGAGAAGCTTTGACTTGACAATGTGGCAACCACCTACAGCAGAAAAACAAGATGCATCCTTTCGCCTTACCGATTGCTGCTTTACACAAACTGCGTACATCTAATGCATGCCATACAGTTTGAAGAACGAGCCTGTACCATACATCTTAATATCGAAGTCGTCTTGGACTCCCGCGCTTACAATTTTGCGCCTGACAGCAACGGTTGAACCAAAAGTGCATAAATTTGACCCTCAATTTTCAGCAGGTTTATTCTTTGTCTTGTGAGCCTAGACAATAAAGCACAATACAGTGATGAAAAGTGAGTAATATGGATGAACCAGAAGTGCATGAATTTGACGCTTAAAAGCGCCAGTTCACCATTTCGATAGCGTTGCCCATATTCTAAACCCAGCATCCACGTTCCATATTCTCTGTCATCCAATAGAGCAGTGACATTAGCCGCCATATTGGCACCAGCTTGGCACCAGTATGGGTTTTGGAGGGCATAACTACAAGGTGCACTACATAAAAATGGAGGGAAAAACAACGGAAGAGCGGATTTCTTAGGCTTAAAATAACGTTGTTTTCTCCAGCAACAAAAATCGCGCGTTTTAGGTCTAAGAAATCACTCTTGACAGCATCGGCTTCAGTATGACGTTTCTCTGTTTCTCTCTGCAGTGCCCCTTGCAGCTAACCCATTAAGGCTCCAGCATAGAGTTATATACAATAATACTACGTCGTGTCACTGCTCTATAGGCTGATGTGGGTCACGTGATCTCGTTTTAGTCAATAAAATCGCGGCCCCGCTGCGAGTAGTGTTCCATTTACCGCTATATTCTTTATACCGCTCGAAGATTCTACGGTGATGCATCTCGGGAGTTGAAAAGGTGAAAAGGCGCCTTTAATTTATGACGGGTTTATTCTTTGTCTTGGTAGCCTAGATGTTATGTACCTTTATAAAAGTAATTACTTACAATAAAACAACATATATACCCAATTTAAAAGGCCACGTAATGGTGTCAGACGAATTAACAATCCGTCATCTTGTAAAGAGCAAATAGGCAGCCACCAGTCATTGCATTGTGTTTTATTGTATATGTGACCAAGACCAATAACCATGTCAAAAATTAAATTAAAGTGTCAAATTCACGCACTTGTGGTTCATCCATTGCTGTTAGGAGCAAAATTCTAAATGATATCCTTACAAAAACCACAAAATAAAATTGAAGCTTACGTCTTAAACTCCTCTAATCTCGACTTATTCTCGGCCGGATCTTGGGTGATAACTAGCATATGACACTTGGCAAGGCAATATGGCCGCTGAAAGTTCCATTGATGTGATTGATTTGTCCTGTTGCCACTTTCTGTCAGCCGAGGGCGATATTTACAGCTCAAAAGAAACTGCCGCTCTTTCCCATGAAACGCTTTTTTGGATGAACGTGTCCAAGCGCAGAGAAATAGCTTGTGTGGCTGAGTCGTAACTTTAAAAATTATTTAAAAGTAATTTTAAAGCCAATAAAAATTTGTTGCACAAATCTACGTATAATTACAATTATTATTTTGAAAAACTGCCACTAGCTGCCACCACCTACGGACAAAATCCGTATTTCTCCAGATCCTCCTGGCCACAACAGCTTTGCCTTTCACAATGCTGTGC
The DNA here is from genome assembly GCA_023313725.1 of Lithobius niger. NCBI lineage: Eukaryota > Metazoa > Arthropoda > Chilopoda > Lithobiomorpha > Lithobiidae > Lithobius > Lithobius niger. Next base: position 30,084 of record JAHWFP010217629.1, on the reverse strand, counting down.
AAAAAGGAGACACAAATAGCGGCGCGACAGGTAGGGTAAAAGTGGCGCCCTCGGTTGGCAGACTTTAGAAACTTCGTCGGTATCTTCGCTAATTTGCTAATTCGCCACTTGGTGTCAGCACCTACCACCACTTCTCAGGCTTTGATTTTAGTTGCCTCTTTGGGCGTGTTGTTACGCCTGAACTGTAAAGACTCTGGTTTTACCGGCTGTATTGATGACCCTCTAAAAGCGTTGTAGATCTAGTCTGACAGTTTACTACCATATTTTAGCTTACAATTTTTTTTCATTTTATTTTATTTTATCTTTTTAGACGGAGGTTCGCACTCTTCTGACGTCTGTTGATTCATGGCGTGGGAACGCTTGCGATCCACAAAAAGCTTTGTCTCTATGCGTCGGCAACGTTATCAGTACCCTCCTAATGGGGATCCGCTTTGAGACAGCAGAAGGCAGTTTTGCCAAACTCTGCCACCTAATTGATGACGGTTTCCGTCTTTTTGCTGACGTCATACCTGCGGTCCTAATCCCTGCTCTTCGCTGGCTACCACGTATTCGCCGCGCCCAGACAAAATTACAGGATCACCACAGACAGATGTTTGCATACTTTCGACAAGTGGTGGATCAACACCGTCAAAAGCCGTCCACCGAGGAATCCAACTCCGACGAGGAGCGTCCTTCCCCTCCCCAGGATTTTGTCGATGCCTTTTTGCAGCAGATGAAGCGAGACGATCCCAAGCGAAAGTATTTCACTGGTGAGTTTTCGGTTTTGCCTTTACACAATAACGGTAAATTAATAAGGTTTATTTATTTCAATAACACACCTTTTTTTTTTAACTTTTGACTTTCGTAAATACCGTTGCCAAAGTGTGTTAGTTTTTCAGATGTTATATTTTTGCCATTTTTGGTCAAATGTTTGCTTTTTGATGGAGTGATGGAAGTAAACTTGACAGCCGACATACTAGTGTGGTTCTGCCGTGTTCTGGCCTTAATTCCTGCACAAGTAGGCCTATCTATACAGAGTGATTCATAAAGTACTGAAAAATAGGCCTATGAATGTAGGCCTATAAAATGTAGGCATATACTATAGAGGTTCCTAATTTTAATAGCACATGAAACGAAAATCTTCTTTATTAGATTGAACAAAGGTTAAAATTAGCCACCCCTATAGTATATGCCTACATTTTATAGGCCTACATTCATAGGCCTATTTTTCAGTACTTTATGAATCACCCTGTATATTTGCTGTTGATTTTACATTAATCCAGAGTTACAGCCAACCTGGAAAAGCTGGAAAACTCAGGGAAAAACATAAAGCTACACTTTTAGGCCGGATCCTAAGGGCATTAAACACATTTTGTTTAGACATTGTGATAAAATAAAATATATTGGCACCTAAAAGTTGATTAAATTGGGCTACTCTTTTGCACTAAGTGAGCCTAAAAACAAGTAAACTGGTGAAATGTGTGGAACATTTTCCTTACTCCTAAAATTACGGTAAATAGCCTGGAAATTGACATGAACTACTCTGGAAAACCGGGAAAACTCATATCAGGGAAATTATAAAATTTCAGTATTTTAGTTGGAAGCCTGTAATCGCCTGGCTGCAGCCCTTTAATTTAATGTCTGGGTTTGTTCGTTCACTTGGTCCATCATTTTTATGGCTTTAAAATTCAAAACCGTTTGTTAGCGATTTTTTTCATTCGAATCGTTTCCGTAATGTAAACATTGGAATTAAAGTCAGCTGTTCGTCCAGTAGTGCTGTAGCATGAATGTAAACCCTATAGCTTACACCTAAAATCTAGCTTTTCCACAGTGTACATTTTAATGGTATCTGCGTTCTCTAGCGGTATCTGTTATTTAGCTTATCATTAAAGTGGCACTATCACCAATTGAATGTCTCCAGAAATCTGGTAGAGTGTACTGCTGTCTAGTACTATCTAGCACTTGTATGCATCAAGTGGAGGAATGCACAACACCATTCTTTTAGCGAAACAAACAAGCCACGAGCGTACTTCATTACTGAGTAAAAATTTGGTACGTCCTCGTGCACCTGGGAGCAAGCTGTAAAGGTTAACAATATCACTGCCGCTAGATAGCGCCGCAGTATTTTCGTACGGTTTTCAATCGGTAATAGTGCCACTTTAAGTACGATACCTTTAAAGGCAGGTTTTAAAATGTACGGCAGTTTACCAAAGGTTTTGGAGTTTATTTACTCGTAAAGTTTTATGTCTGTAAACATGATGTAAATTATTCTTTTATATAAACTCGACGGAGAACATGGAGCCCCTCTGGTGGTAGAGTTGCATAACTATATCCCAATTCGTTTCAATGCAACATTTTTCGTGAGATTTACAGTGTGTCTTAATGGCGTCGAGAGAAGGCAAAAAAAAACCTAGTCAGTAAAACTCCGCTAACGTTTTTTTTTTGCTTAGCTACACTGGCAAAGCACCCCCCTCCCCACGCCCCCATTACCCAGTCTCTAAAACGGCTAAACGTCACAGAATCTGTCACCATCAAACTTCCGACGCGTACGCGTGATGCTCGACGCTCGGCGCGTACGCCAGTTCATGAGCAAAGCAGTGCGCGTGGACAGTCTACTTGGCCCGCTCGTGACATCGTCACGCTCAGGCAAACGCTCTTTCATTTACAAATCAAACGCGTGAGCGGACGCGTGAGCTTGCTAATGCTAACCGCTACTCCGATCCAACTATGCTGTTTCACAACTTCCCCCTTCTACAATGGCAAGATTCGATGCCATTCGGCTCAAGATCACTGTAATTAAGATATTTGACCGTTTATTTTGAGCATTCAATCTTTTAGCACACCACGTTTTCCTTTCTTGTGGCGCCGATAGAATCCGTTGATGCCGCCATTTTCCTATCCCAGCATGCAACAACTAAGCGTGCGAGCGTCGCTTGGCGCTCACCGATCAAAGTCCAGTAGATATTCGCGTGACGCTTGAAAATAGCAAAACGCGCGCGTTGGCCCACCTGCTCTACATTTATAAATGCTCGCGCTTAAGCGTTGACCATGGGAAAAACTCGTGCTACACGCGCCGAGCGTCACGCGTACGCGTCGAAATCCATATTATAAATGGGGCCTTACTGTCAGCGCTTGACGTTTCTCCCCTCGCTGAACGGGAGTGCTTCACTGTCGTACCTCAATGTTAGGCGGAGAAGCCAACGTAGGCGGAGCTTTTGCTGTTGAGCAGCGGTGGCCATCATCGGTAAAATCAACTGTCGAGAATAAGAAATTAAAATCTGAACAATCATTCAACTTTACGTGAACTTAAGGAAGTATTTTTTTTTTTTTTACTAAGAGCTGCACTTATTAGGAACTGTTATATTAATGAGAAAATCTTCCAGGAAAAAAGTAAACCTTTAAATCATTATTTTGAACACAACACACTCACGAATGAATAATTGCGCATTACAAAAAATTTGTTTGCCAAAAAAAAAAAAATGCGAGGAAACAATAATTTAATTAAAATTGTCGTTTAAGAGTGCCCTTACGTGTGCAAAGAACATTTAAACTTCGCAGCACGTAATATTTTTCGAAATTTAAGAAAGAATTCTACTTTCGGGATCAATTTTCTGCTACCAGGTGGTGCAATAGCCTAACTTCAAAACTGACTCCCACAATTTAATTTCATTTTAAAATATACGTTTTTTTGAATATTTCTTTCAAAAAAGCTCGTCAGTAAATAGCCATTCTTATACTCTAGTCACGTGCTTTTAAAACAGAGTTCGTTTTGATTTTCGATCTGTTGCACATCCTGCTGCCAGAAAAATGAAAGTGAACAACATTCTTAGATTGCAACCTGTCAATCGTTCTCTCTACATGGATTCTAAAAAGTACCATAAATTAGTTATTCAGGTTTAGAAAATGATTAAACTTGTTAAAAGTTAAGTGTGCTACAAAGAACTTGCAACAGTAGTATATAGTGTAGAGCTACCACGTAGCCAGAAACGGGCTAAAATTGAAGGCATTAAAATTCCGTACATACCATGTTATATTCTAAAAATGGCAGCTATAGAGCAGTGACATTTGCCGCCATATTGGCACCAGTATGGGTTTCTACTTCCACAGCAACAGGAGAATCTGGTACGTTTTAAAAGATGCTAGCTTCCCGGGGTGACTTTACTGTACGACGCAGTTTTACAACATTTGACCAAACTAGAAGCTTGTAGTGTTCCGGTACGAAAGAAGAAAACTGGACAATGTTAAAGATAGGTTCAAGCTTCTTATGGTTTAACCTAACCTAATCTATAATAACAACAACACGAAAAAAAAACCACAAAACACTTTTTTCCGTGCATGATTAAAACATGAAGATCTTAGTGTTTAGTCCAGGCCGGATTAAAGGAGGCGGCCGGCCGCGCCCGTGCTTTGGATGCTGAAGAGCCTCAAGGGTGCCACACGATAACGGGAAAAATAAAATAAGGTACTATTATTAATCTTAAAATCTTTTTACTTTACGAAAAGCATTATTGTTCACAAAAAAGAAAACTCACGTTTTTTATTTTCATTTGATTTTTTTTTGATTTTATTAGATTTCGGCTGAAAATTAAATGGGCGCGTGAACTATTAATTTTGTCAAATTCCGGTTTATATAGACTTAGATTTCATCACTCCTAGTATTCTTGTTAATGTTTTCCGTTACAGTTTTCTGCTATGGGGCAATCATGGTTTTGCTACATGTAGTCAAATATACAGGCAGAAATTCACCGGCTACTCGCCAATTGGCGATTAAATTGAGCAGGTTGGCAATTAAAATATTTTGTTAAAATAAGAACAAACCGAAATGAACATATTTCTACTTCTTGTTGTCGGATTTTAATGTTTCAATATACCATTTAAAGGTTTTTCTACCAGCTTTTCAATGGTCCGCTTCTCAAGCTTCTGGTCTCTACTGTTTAGAAGTTGTGAAGCAAAATGCTACTGCAATAGAAATTTATATACAGTATTATCAAAAGTTTACCTACGTACCACAATTATTTGTGAGAAAACTTTACCATGACAACTGCCAGGACTCACTAGATCGAATGAGTTTGGTCCTTGGCGTGTGACGTCTAACAAATTAATCTTTTAAACATTAAATTTAATTTGGTGACAAAAGTTTCACACTTGGTGAGTAAAGAAAAATATAAACTGCCCTATATTGTCATATATTCAAATGTAGCAAAAACGTTAATTTTTATTAACAGTACGTAAGTAGTGAGAGGGTACGTCGTCTTAAAAGAATTTTTTTTATTTGTTCTTTTCAGAACGTCAGCTGTATCAGGTTTTAGGAGACCTGTTTAGTTCTGGAATGGAGAGCAGCCAAGTAACTTTACAGTGGCTTCTCCTTTTCGTGGCATCCCATCCTAACGTTCAGACACGAATCCAGGAAGAATTGGATTCCGTTGTGGGCAAAGGACGCTTGCCTTCCCTCGAAGATCTACCTCACCTTCCCTACACGGAGGCCGCCATCTTGGAAACTCAGAGGAGAGCAAATGTCTTAGCTATTGCTCCAGCTCATGCAACAACACAGTAAGTAATAGAAACATAATTATCAACAACTAAGAAAACTGCGCAGCTGTGTGTACTGCCACACAACAGATTTCATGTTCTAACTAAACCTAGCCTGCACGAACGTTGCAGAAACGACAAATAATACAAGAAAGCTACATATATTCACGTATATACAGTGACAGACATTTCGTACAGCAGTATTCAGGAATACATAAATATCATTACTATCCATTTGTGTTGGGTGTGATGCTGCGATGCTAGCTTTCAGTTCCAAAGATCCTTGGTTGAAACCATGGTACTGCAGGTATTTTTACTATTAACGCTTTCCAGCAAGACACCAAAAGCAAAAATACATAAAATGTTTGAACGTTATTTTTATATTTGCTAACCATTGGTGTTTGATGTGGACTTACAGACCTGGCCTGCAATTCCAGAGGTCTCTGGTTCGAATCCTGTGTGGCAATTCCCCCCCCCCCCCCACCCTATTAATGCTATGTAGCTAAGACCAAACGTAAATCTTATTTTCAATTACCTTAATTTACTTGTAGCCATTAGTATAGGGTGTGGTGCTACAGTACCACTCGTCAATTCCAAAGGTCGTGGGTTTGAATCTCCATGCAGGAGTATTTTTTTTCCCACGTTTTGTTGCTATTTCGCTAGAAACCAATAAACCTTATTTTCGAGGGCGTACTATCCATTTGTTTTAGATATGACACTGCAGTGTCGCTCTTCAATTCCAAAGGTCATTGATTTGAAACCCCATGTGGCAGTTTCTGGTTTTAATGCTATGTAGCTAAAAACCAAGTGTAAATTAAATGTAAACCAAATATTATATTTTTGCTATCTATTTATTTGTGTTTGGTATGGCACTACAACACCGACTTCTATTTCTAGCAATACACCAGGTGTTTAAGATTTGTTTTATGTGTTTGCAATCTATTTTTGTTGATACAGAAAATGTCACGGAAATCTACAATTTGTTGCATTAAAAATGAATAAAAAGTTAAGTTTAAAATTCGTAATTTTCTCTTTTGATACTCCTAAAATAGTAAGTAAGATAAGGTTCAAAATAATTTGGATAAGACATCTTTATTCTACGATTTCATTTAATCAACAACTAAATAAGCAAAAAATAAAAAGTAGTCTACCCTCTGTTGCTCCCGTTTACATTTATTGGTGTAACATGAAAGAAAGAGAATTACAGCGATGGGCATTTCTTAATTCTTGATCTGTTATGCATTTCTAAACATAAAAAGAATGTGCCCACTACATAGAATTTTGTGTAATTTATACACGTATTTCGTTTTCCCCCCCGTTTTCCTCAATCTGAGGCCATAATAAACCGTGTACCATTCTCCTTCTTTCCATGTGTCTGCCATTCATTAATATAAAAGTTATACTTTGATAGTTACAACCACACATTTATGAAACCTTTTTTTTTTCCTTCAGGTCAGTAGCGTTCAAGGGCTATTGGATTCCTCGTAACACCGTGGTTCTTCCATTACTCTGGTCCGTACACATGGACCCAAGAGTGTGGAAGGATCCAGAGAGTTTTGAACCAGCCAGATTCCTAAACGCAGATGGAGGGGTACGAAGACCTGACAACTTCATGCCCTTTGGAACAGGTAGGCTGCTATTACAAAAATTCTGAGTGAAAACAACTAAATTCTCCACCAGTCAGTGCAACCTTAAAAATCTCAAAAGGCTGATAGGCTCATAATTTTTACTTTGGCAAGCAATCACTACAAAGACAGTAATGCAATTTACCAAATAATTTACTTGACAAGTCCTCAGGCCAACCAAAGTTGCGAATTTTCGGTGGAAATTGTCTTCTATGGAGATTTTCCACTTTCATCCGGCAGTTAAGAGTTGGGAAAAGGCTTAGGCGTAGAGAATCCTGTTGTCAAACTGCCTGATGAAACAGATAATTTCCATCGAAAAATTCGCAACTTTGCTTGGTCTGTGTACTTGTCAAGTGAACTATTTGGTATATAGCATTACTGTTTTTGTATTGCCATAAAAACCTCAACAAGTGAAAATAATGAAGGTTACACAAAATTATTTAAAAATCAATAAACTAACCTGCACAAAAGTGTTTTGTTTTTTAAATGCAACTCTTCTCCAGCGACATGTAAAGATGGTTTCTTGTTTTGTGCTCTGTCTCTGCTTCACTAATTATTTTCTTTTATCTTCCATAGGACGCCGTTTTTGCCTGGGTGCGTCTTTGGCCAGGATAGAAGTCTTCCTAGTTTTTACCAGTCTTTTACATCAGTTTACCTTCAGACTTCCCACTGATGCAACACCCTCTTTCACCCCCATCGTAGCCACAACCCTTCGGCCTCCGCCCTTTACCCTGCAAGCCCAACGGAGGGACGTTCCATCCTCACCCGCATAAACACGCAGTATCTATGAAGCAGCACCCAACAACAGTCAATGCAGTATTCTTCACCAATCATCAGTACCCAGAGTCACATGAAATTTCATTGTAGACTGGCTAAAAATGCTCAAGGAGTTATTTATTTGCTTATTTATTTATTTATTTGTTTACTTTTTGGACGGTTTCATGTTTATTTTTTGCCGTGTAAAAAGGAAAATGCCAAAACTAACATGTCATAGTAGATTTCTGGCCGTTTAACCATGTTTCGATACTTGGAAATTTGAGCATTTCTAAATAATGAAAAAAAGGTGGTGAGATCTGTTACCAATGCCATTTTACACAATTTTAACAAAGACAAAACTTCAATTACTTTGTGGTATGCAAGACTCGTATTAAAAAAACCCCGCCTGATATGTGTTGGAGAACCACAAGTACATCGACATACAAACTTGACTTAATTTCAGAAATTAATTTTTCCCTTCATCACAATAAAATTCAGTAAAAAAAAATATTAAAAACACATGATTGCGTGTGGTGAACGACATTTGTGGCGGACTGAGTGTCGTTCACCGCACACAATCATGTGTTTTAATAGTTTTTTACTGAATTTTATTGTGAGAGAAGGAAAAAATTAATTCCGGAAATATGTCGATGTACTTTAGGTTCTCGAACACCTATCAGAAGGGTTTTTTCATTAACAAAAACGTTGAAAACCGTGTGTTTCTTTCAATTATTTGCTTCTAAACAACATGCGATAGCTCTGCGTTGTGGTGTCACAATAAATAAGCCTCTCACGTGTGGGAACAGCAGCTACTTGCCATCTGATTGGAATTACCCAGTCAGGGGTGCCAAAATTTACTAGTCAGGGACAAAAAGGAAAAAAAATTTCTGGTGTTCAGTTGAGGTTGGGAGCCCAATTGGCCTCAAAATTATGTATTTGTTGAAGGGGTTCAACATTTTGCCCATGCACCCCACTTTCGAAAAATGCTAGTTGTGCCCAATCACGTGCGCCACAACAAAAGAGCTGTCATGCATCATAAAAATGGCACTGTCAAGCTTTATTTAACCCTAAACCCGACTTAAGTTTAGTTATAGAGTGCACTACAACTGAAACAAATACGACCTATTTAGCAGGGATGAAAATTATGTCTTTTTCCTCGATAGGTAGCGGCAAAAAATTGAAAAAAAAATGTGAAATATATTGATTTCTTTTTAGTGACAGAAATGTTGTACGCAACGAAATGGTTCTCACTCGATTTTTTGTGTTTGGGGTATTGGAAAATGAGAAGGAGCATAGTATACAAGTATAAATCATTGGAACTGCCCCTTGAAAAAGTTATGTAATCCATTCAGAATATTTTGCGTGGATAGTTTTTGTGTATCGTTCGTACTAGTATACTAAAAGCTGGAGGGTGCTTGAACATTATATCGAAATTCATTGTAAATACTCATAGATCATTTGCCCAATACTGTCATATTTGCATTATGTTAATTTATGTCTAAAAAAGAAATGATATGGAAGATTTTCAGATCACAGCTTGTGAAACACAGCCTTTTAGTGCCTTGTTTTCTGTTTATACAGAAATTTGTTTAAATGGCTGCCCTTATGAGAAATCACACCAACCTGAGAAAGAAAAAATATCGCTGGGATTCAAAACTAAAACGTGTTGTTTACAGACGGGTTCTGCCAACTGTGGTTGTGGGGTAGAACTTCTTAGCTACATGCTCCAGTCGTGCTTGTAAGCTGTTCAACCTTTCCGAGTAGTTATCTAATGGCTGCAAACATTAACCCAGCTTCTAACTAGGTGCCCCCAGCAGAATCGGCAGAAAGTACAACAATACGCCGTTGACAGTGATAAACTGTTGCATACAATTCTCACCTAAATTTCCACCATGCCATCAAATTTTTACTGGTTTTGACCATGAACATATCATTAAAAGATCACAGCAAGTGAAAGCCAATGAGGGTATGGGTAAGTACGTGATAAAACAGAATGACTGTGGATAATCTTTTCTTCCAACACATTCTGACAGTTGCAGAAAATTCTGCTGTCTGAAACTTGGCCAGAGATTTTACACAGGAAGGTCCATAGGAAGGAAGGTACACAGGTTCGAGTCCCAGCCAGATCAGTTGACTTTTCTTTCTATCTTTGATGTTACTGTATCTTGTATTCTCATAATGCCAGTCATTTATGCCGATACTCACATTTTAACCCTACGCCTTGTAACCTAATTTATTAGTTATATTAGAGATTTGTCTGTAATTGCAACATGAACAAACGCCTATCCTCATGGACTACAGAAGTGAGCAGATTAATAAAGCAACTATCGTTATTCATGAATGGGGAAAAAAAAGTAATGTTACTTACTTGTCAATTTTGTTAGTCCACAAAAATCAGACACTGATTTTTTTACAATCCACGATTTAAAAGAAATTGCTAAATTACCAGTAAATCGTGTATTAAATACCCCCCACCACCAATGCTTTAAGGTAAAAATCGTGACATCGTGGATTAAAAACCCACCCCTTAAATCACCATTTTTCTGTTGCAAAATTAACCAAATATTCCATGCTGTGAATGGAAAGATAGTGGGGAAAACCGAATGCCCACTACTTGCCATGCTCACTGGTCCTTTCTCTCTCCCTGGGGTTATAGTAGACTGTTCCACTGCCTACTTCCACCTGCAGGAAAGCCCTTCCTCTCTCCCCTTCTTCCACCACCTTCACAGCAATTGAAGCAATAATTGGCCTTTACGACTTCATTAAAAAAGGTTTTCCTATACGTGAATGATCGCATAATCCCCAAATTTTCTGTGATGAGTGGCCAGAAGTAAAGTTAAAAAATGGGTTAAGCTTCTATTTTTTTGCCGCTTTTTTTTTTAGTTTTTTGTGTCACGGCAACCATACCATACGTGGGACCTTTTTAAAAATAGCATTTAGTCATGATTTTTGCAGAAATCCCAAATACTTGTAAATTTAATGGATTTGTGTTGTGTTTTTTTTCTTTTTCAAGAATTAGGCAATCACAGTAGCTAACGTGTGATACCTGTATTGCTCAAGTGTGCACAAATTATTGTGAACGAGCAAATTTTTTTAAGCAGAAAAGCTTGTCTTGACACCAAAATTAAACTTTTTTTCTGTAGTACAAATTTTACAATTTGCCACGGAGAATGACAGTTTGTACGCAAAGAATATTGGGATCGTTGCCGCAGAAAATCATTGACTGCCATAAATATGGCTCCTTTATATTTATTTATTCGCACAGTTTCCTGCCAATTTCTTATTTATTCATTTGTTTTTGTGTGTTGCCAACCTACATCTGTCGGAAAGTACTACGATAGGATTTGTAATTTTAAATTCATTTACCGTCACCCATGACCAAGACTAATAATTATTTGTACTGCATTGAATAATGTTGGGTGTTTGTCGCTACTGGCTATCCCAGTGTAATATTTGTACAAAGCCAAAATATACATATTGTACTGAATATGGCACATGTTGTTCACCCATAGTTTGGTCCAATTTATTTTAAGTGCATAGTAGTTCATTGAAAAGAACAAAAATTGTTGTTATTGTTGTTTTTATATTTAATTTTGTAATAAACCTTTTACAGTAAACCTGTGTTAAACTTTTATTGTGAGTTAAATGAGGTTGTTCACAACGTTAAAGACTCCATTATGGCACAATCTGTTGTCTATTGCATGTAACATTTAGCAGTTGCTACCTGATGCCTGAATAGTGACAATTATTCTTTAGAGCCCAGTGGTAAAGAATTTTATAAAGCCTCTTGAGGTTTATGGTCATGAATTTGTTACGCCCCCAAGAAGGGGGGGGGGGGAGAGAGAAGGACAGACCAATAAGTGACCGAACTAAAGAAAAATACAATTTTAGCGAAAATTAACGAAGAACTATTCTTCAATTCAACAATTTTATTAATAATGGTGGAGACATTACGTGAAATAACTCTTACAACTTGGTTAACAGAATATGAAGGTTAACATTCAGAGGTCCTAATTAATAAAATAATTAAATTCAACATTCTATATGCCATATTGTCAGCAACATAACCGAGCTGAACATTGGTTTATTGGATTTCAGAAATCCACTTAGTTGCAGGAAGGTAGGCTTTCCAGGTAAACCAAGCAAGGCGAACTCTGGGATGAACTACAGTGTTATCCCCCCCCCC
>JAHWFP010217629.1:0-16894 GCA_023313725.1 Lithobius niger | reverse complement strand
CCCCCCCCCCAATTTTACGCGTGAAACTGCCCTGAAAACTGTTCAGACGTCATAGTTTAATCGGGCAAACTAATCGGAAAGATTTGTTTGAATAAATTTTGATCTAACAAAATAAACTTATTGAACGAACAGCAGTTTCTCATTTTTTCTAATAGATGGCAGCACCATTCAGCTACTAAAATAAACGAAACCTAAAGTACATACAACGCTCTCTAGCGGCAAAAGATTAAACGAATACTTATATTAGTTTCTTTTTTCCCCAATAGATGGCAGCACCATTCAGCTACTAAAATAAACGAAACCTAAAGTACATACAACGCTCTCTAGCGGTAAAAGATTAAACGAATACTTATATTAGTTTCTTTTTTTCCCAATAGATGGCAGCATCATTCAGCTACTAAAATAAATGAAACAGAAAGTATATACAATGCTCTCTAGCGGTAAAAGATTAAACGAATACTTATTTTAGTTTCTTTTTTCCCCAATAGATGGCAGCACCATTCAGCTACTAAAATAAACGAAACCGAAAGTTCATTTAACGCGCTCTAGCGGTAAAATATTAATCTGATACCTATATTAGTTTCTTTTTTCCCCAATAGATGGCAGCACCATTCAGTTACTAAAATAAACGAAACCGAAAGTACATACAACGCTTTAGATGCTAGCGCTTTTACTGCTAGCAGAGCAGTAAAAGATTAAACGAATATTGATATTAGTTTTTTTTTTCCCCAATAGATGGCAGCACCATTCTGCTACTAAAATAAACGAAACCGAAAGTTCATACAACGTGCTCTAGCGGTAAAATATTAAACGAATACCTATATTAGTTTCATTTTTCCCCAATAGATGGCAGCACCATTCAGCTACTAAAATTAATGAAACCGAAACAACATATAACACTAGCGATAAAAGATTAAACGAATACTTATATTAGTTTCTTTTTTCCCCAATAGATGGCAGCACCATCAAGCTACTAAAATAAACGAAACCGAAAGTTCATACAACGCGCTCTAGCGGTAAAAGATAAAACGAATACTTATATTAGTTTTTTTCCCCAATAGATGGCAGCACCATTCAGCTAAAATGAACGAAACCGAAACTAATTTGATCGCTTTCTAGCGGGAAAATATTGAACGAATACTTGTATTTCTAAATATATTGTATTTATTTTTCTAAATACATGATATAGGTTAGTTAACGAACAAAAATTTATAGGTAACTGGAATTTTGCATTACTCTATTTACAGTTACATTAAAAAAAAATTAATGTAACACTATTTTGACTGTAACGCTCAAAATATTTTTCTTGTTATAACGCTTTAGGTATTAGCCTCGTATCACATCGCAGCAGACGATTGAGCGCGTGAATGTGTTGGGTCATGGTTTGAGTTTCCTTCACATCCAAAGCAACAATGGGTGGGAACGCAAAAGAAGAGGAGGTGTTCGGTAAATATACTTTAGCTGTCGTTGAAAACTAGCTGTCGTATTGTGCGAGTTTTGTAAAGAATATATCATAAGAATAATGTATCAAGAAGCCTCACCTCCATTGATATGGTGGGACCCACTACCCCTATTTGAAATTGTACTTGCACGTTTCCGTAACCCAGGTAAACAAAGATGACTAGCTTAGTAACTAACAATTTATGAGGGGTTTGTTTTGGCCTGTTGTGAAATTGTACCTGCCCGGTGAAATTCGGGCCAAGGCAACTGACATAACCTAACCTTTACAATAACTCCCGAGCAGCAATATTTGTCGAAGGTGTTAGTGAGCTGATTCTTCATAATTTCCAAATAAATGTAATTTTGTCTTTAATTTTTTTTTTGCCATAACCCTGAAACCATTCCGTAGTGATCTCTAGGATTATTATGTAGAGTTGTTATTATAAACACCTAAAAATCCAGACTCCTCTCCGATCCGTATTCCGTTGTTTTAGAACTACCTTAATTAATCCGCTGAACAACTTTTGCTGTGCCTTTTTTGGGGCAAATGCTTTTGTTTGTGTCTTAGAAATTACCGAAACCAGGTATTCTTTGGCCTCAGTTACCACCTTCGTGTGTATCACACATAGGCGGACTTTGCTCTCCACAAGTCGTAGTTTGTCGCGTAGTGCAGTGGGAAGGAGTATGTATTCTGGTGATGTTCCATCCTAGGTGCTATGAACATTGTTCCCTACCCAGTGAAATTTATGTGCTTCTGAGCTGGTGTGACCTAACCTACCCAAGGAGAACACAGACGCTAGTTACGACCGCACTGGTTTCTCAACTTTACTTCTAGGGCTTTCCACGTCTTGAAATCCACTACTAATGAGATAACAAATGCAATTTAAGCAACGATTAGACTGGGATTTGGTTCAGGTACCTGGATAACTAGCCTACTAAGTCTGTCATTGTCCGTGATACTAATTGTGTTGAAATAAATTATCTGCAGCTACTTTGTTCTAGTTGTTGCTTGCTTCGACTCTTCTTCCAACGGAAAGGTATTAATTAGCAAGACGATTAAAATGGTGTATTGGTATTTCAAAATCGCTCAAAAATGTACGAAATCGTGGAAACTCCGGCGAAATCTGTCCACAGGAGCCGTTCAGCTGTCCGCAATATAATTTTGCGCTGATTCCGTTGCAGGGTTCGTGAAGTAGTAAAACATGGTAGCCTACCTGTATCAAGCTAGAATCTGGTACTTACAGCTTATCGAAGCGGAACGAATACCAGCTGTGGTTTAGTATCTAATCTTATCGTGTACCAGAAATGGGTGAAAGCAGTTTGATTTTAAAATACTAGTATCAGACACCTCTAGGATTTGGTTACGATGGTAAAGTTATGTAAAACATATTCCGTTTTGCTTTTCTTTAGATTCGTCTCGAGCTGCGGCTATCTTGTCGTTTGGATTGGTGACCATCGTTATTGGAATTCCAGTTTGGTGGCATCTGACGACGACGTATCGTGCCGCGCTCCCTTACGATGCCATTGACAAGTTGGCTAACACCCAGGTACGTATGTGGGAGGCTGAAGTGAAAAGAAATTGATGGATGCAGATTTGTTGTGTGGTTTACGAGCAGAGTTGGAAATTTTGCCACCAGCAAAAAAAGGCATCTGTACACAGGAAAATGTCATGGTTGCCTTCCCCCAGGCCGTTGCCAAGACACTAACCTGGCGCTCCTTGCCTTGCCTGCAGCCAGATCCCGTCTCTTTAAGTAGAAGCCTCCAGGCTCCTTCTTGATGAGCAACAGGATGATAAAACATGGCTTCAGCATGTACTGGTTTCATGGTTGTAATTAAATCGGAGTAAATCTTATTAATAATCGATCATCGGCATCTCGGGCTCTTCAGTTCTTGATGTCCCAGATCCGGGCACCAGTGGAGCATCACAGCGACGTAAAAGTCTGGTCACATGCAATTTAACCTGAAATGTAACTACTATCATTTATTTGTATTAGTGAGATGCAGGATATACTCGGAACACGTGCCCTTGCTTGTAGAGGCGCTACATCTTATTCTGCAGCCCCTAAGCTTCGTTGCGGGGTAGTTAAACTTCTAATGCGTGAATTAACCAGGTAGCTGTTTTTTTAAGTCCCATGTTTCTTATGTCAGTTGTGGGATTCGAGCAGGCATCTACTTGCACGCTTTACTCAAGGTCCACAGGGACCCTGCGTCTTTGACTCTAGTTTTTTGACCGAGAAGTGGTGCTATGCCAAATGAATGGGTTTTGCAATAGACGGTTAAAAGGTTGCTGTCTATTTTCCTCATAACAGTTGTAATTATGATCCGATTTTGAATATGTTTTCGTAGTTTGTCATATTTTAGGCTCGCGTACAACTAAATTAACTTTTCTGCTGTTTCTTGTGCGATTTGGAAGATAGACTGCAGACGACCTTGAATATGCTGCTTTCAACTTCATTGCAAATGTTTTCATTGGCTTCACCATACCTGACTTGCATTGTAAGGTTATTTGCATGTGTCCAGACTTTTACCTCACCCTATATGTTTGGCTTTGCGGGAATGGTGACTGGGATAGACGGTCATTATGACAACCGATCCAAATCCAGCACATTAATGCGATAGGGCGATCATGTTCGTTCGTTTGCAAGATAGCAATGAAAAAGGGCGAGAGTGTTCGTTCTTTGCACGGTAGCAGTGAAATAGGGCGAGCGGCTGGCAATGTGATTGGGTAAAGGAGATTTGTAATAACAATCAGCAACAAACAAAATATTACAACATGCATTTATTGTTCATGGAAAACTCAGGATCCCAACAGAAACAAACGTATTGCGGCAACAAACTGGGCTCTTGTGACGTGACTCTTGGCATGTGCTACGCTGGAAGCTGCTAGTTCTACTTTATTTAGTGGTTTGAGCTAAGCACTTAATTGGTAAATTGGGGAATGTCAAAATTGGTGGGGGAAAAAAGTGCCACTAAAAGCATTTATCAATGAGCCTTTCGGCCGATCGTATTGTTTAATCAATAGTCAAATGGCTTCCCTCATACTCGCTCAACGTCACAAAGAAGACACTCGCACAGTCTTGCTAATTTTCAACAGTACTCTACTGTGTTCGTCAGGCCCTCCAACGGTCAATGTAGGTCTCTGGTTACATCCTTGCTTGCTGTACGTTGCCTGGATTTGAATTTTGTAGTTAACACAGTCTCTTTGCAAGGCCAGGCATACCTTGCGGCCTCCCATATATGCCGTGCCTTGCAAATATGGGAGGCTGTTTTAACTGCCAAATTCAAATCCAGGCAGCAAGCAAGGATGTAACCAGAGACCTAAATTAAACTTTGGAGGGCCTGATGACAGTAGGGGGACTGTTGAAAATTAGTAAGACTGCGAGTGCCTTCTTTGTGAAAAGCGATTATGAAGGAAATAAGCCGTTTGGTCTGTTGAAAATGTGGTGCAAGTAGGCCTATGAGTTTTAATGCTGGGGATTAAGAGTAAAACAAAAAAAAAATTGAATGTCTGAGAGTGCACGTTCGTGCCGGTATGTTTAACTTGAGTGGTCTAACAGCTGTAGAAACCAAACGTATCGTGAATAATTAGAGCGAGGGTTGCCCACGGATACAAAACTTAGGCCAATACCTGTAATTTGTAGATAATGCCCCCAGACCCGTTATGCGGCTTTATTCCTGTGGATTTCTATACACATTTTCCTGTGACTCCCATCGGCTAAATTCAGGCACACTAGTAGATAAAATCAAAACACCAGTTTTGTTAGACTACTTGGCAAAATTTTTGTGTTGGGATGGTATGAAATAAAGCATTACTTTTTTGGGAGATTTAGTGGATGTTATGCAACTATAGTAGCTTGAATGTTTGTTTGCAGCTCTTTTACGTTGCTAAATTGGATGTGGTGGTTCATGACGACTTGTTAACCAAGAAACATCAATTGGAAGAATTGAGGGAATCGCTCAAGCTCAAATTTGAAGGTAAAAAAAAAATTTATTTACGTCATCGAAACAATCCGTGAGCGTTGAAGACTGGCTTACTGAGACAAAAACCAGATGACTGACCTGATTCAGGGACTCGAATTTACTACCCTTAAAGTGCGACCTCAGATCTGTGCTGTGCTACCAGGCAGAGACCTTTAGTAGTATAATTGGTAGAGCACCCAGCTAAGGAACAAAAGGTTGTGGGTTCAAGTCGCAGTAGTTGTCTTTTCTTGGTTTCTCAGATTGGTGAAAAAGAAATGCACACTGCTTTGTTAACTCTTTGTTTACTGTTTCGAATATATTTGCTTAGAGGGTCCATGGGTAATCTGACTACATCTGTTTACTGTTTCGAATATATTTGCTTAGAGGGTCCATAGGTAATCTGACTACATCTCACTTTTAAATCATTTCTCGTTTGTTTTGAAAGAAGCACAGGCATGCTATGCTATCGTAGAATTTATGCAGCATCTTAAGAGCGTGTACATACAAGACTTCTTGCCTCGGGTAGCATGGGCGTTTTTGAGCCAACCAAGCATGAGAATTGAGACCTTGTTTCAATATAGAAAATAAAACTAGTACCATCAAACTGTAGAATAACAATACTACACTTGAATTTTCGAAGAAACAATCCGTCTTTCTTCTTCAGAAGTAACACTAAGCACACTGAAAAGCGTTCGTTCAACTACTGATGACGTAGTGGTAACAATCAAGCATGCACGTCTAGACCACT
Source organism: Lithobius niger (assembly GCA_023313725.1). Taxonomy (NCBI): domain Eukaryota; kingdom Metazoa; phylum Arthropoda; class Chilopoda; order Lithobiomorpha; family Lithobiidae; genus Lithobius; species Lithobius niger. The sequence continues at coordinate 10,746 of JAHWFP010217629.1, read as the reverse complement.
GATCTCGATGAAGCTTGGTTGCTGTTCCGCCTTGTATGTATTTGTGGCCTATAAATCACCACTGACACAAAGGTTGAACGGCTACTTAGCCGGCCGTGAAATGAAGTGTTTGGTTCTCGGAATTTTCATTCCAAAAGTAACCAGGCCACCAGGCTTTTAATTTTATCGTAAGTAATTCAAGTCTACTTTTAGCTCACTAGGAACTTAATTTTACGTTCAGCTAAATAATACTTATTTTCTGCATTGCTTGTACAGTAATAAATTTAGCTTGTGCTAGCAAATAAAAAGCAGTGATCAGGGGCAAATTGGACCACTAGGCAGGGCCTGAGAGCCAACCAAATTTTTTTGGTGGCCTTAGCTCAACTAAAGCCTGTATCCAAGGTCTGCCCCATTAGCGCAGCAGTTACAGTGTCTGGTGTTTTACACAGGGGGTCCCTGGTTTAAATCCCAGATGGGCAGTTGTCTTTTCTTTCTTGCTCAGGTTAGATTTTCACAAAGCCACTGTGCATTTGTAATGCAGTCTGTTTGCTTTGTTAATGCTTTGGTTTCTGATTTATTCTTTATTTAACATATCATATAACTTTTGATACCCGAGATTTATTTTTTATCTTTACTTGATTTTTGTAGAAAATTCGGCAGGTTTCGTCAAGGAAGACTATCGCGTTAACGTTCGTTTACTTAACAAAGATGAAAAGCAGGCTTTTCAAGCTACAGCAGATATAAAAGGTAAATCATGTTCTCTTTTTAAGTTTATGCCTGCTCTATTATTTTCTTTAAAAATTAAGCAATTTTTTTGTATTCAATTTTAGCTTTAAGTGCATACCTGTGCGTTAATCGTGCTCCGCCGCCTGGTTACACTGTGATGTACATACTACCAAACGAAATGCCAGATGACAGGAAGAAAGTCTACATCGGTCGCTGCCGACTGGCATTCATCTCCATCACCTCAGGTTTGGGACTGATAAGAGTAATTTACTGTAAACACTTCGGTGGAATTATTTTTTGTGGCAAAGCACTATAAGCATAGTAACCATCTTTTAGACTGAGGTCTGCACTGTGACGGAGGTTGGCGCTAATGACCAACCTGTCGACGCGCCATTAAGCCTCAATCCCTCCCCCATCTTTTCAAGAGATTACTAATGGTGAGAATTTTCCTGACATAAATTTGCTCTTCTGATCGTTTACTAAATTCTTCCAATCAGACCCAACTTCAGTAGCTTTCGAAAGCTACTGTGGTGTTATCACTGCAAGTCGATGTTCATTGGCTAAATTTAAACTAAATCAGTAAAGAAATATACTGTAGCTTTCATTGGTTGATGCAGTGCAATTAGGCAAAACATGGCAGCGCTATCTGAAGTTAATACGCTTCCGGGCGTTACAATGTCGACATGTTACGATACGTTTAGTGCATTCATTTCAAATAAAAGTATATATTTTCCTGCTTTTCTTTCGAAATACGCACTGCGTCAATAGTTTGCATAACTCCGCAACGTCTGTAGTCACACTTAGAAGCTGCTATCGCTGGCGAAGCTCGTCTGCATCTTTAGGCGTAACGTAACATTGCAAGAAATTCGGAGCACTGTTTTATATATTACACTCCACTATAGAACATAGTTGATTTTTTTTTAACTTACACTTTTATAAAAAGTCTAAGTATATACTACATTTACTGATTAATTATTACGGAATTGTTTAAAATAAAAATAATGTTTGGAGGTCTTCAACGGCGGCGAATTTGTTTTCCAGCTGCCATGGTGCAGATTGGTGCACTGATATTGGAGGCCAGCTACGACTTTGAAAAATGTTTAAATTCTGTGTAATTATAGTCCAGAATAATGAAAAATTACGATAAATTCTCCAAGAACCCCACGAACTAACGGAAATTATCAAATTTTTTTCAAAACTTGTGTTTTGGCCCATTAAACTCACTCGCACTATTTATTGGCAGATAATTTCTGTCGTGCTTCTGATTCACACTCATGAGTTTCTAGTGGCAAAACACTCGGGTTGAAAAAAAAAAATTCGTTAGCTCTTGCGATATTACGTGTGATAATTTCAAAGTGATCGATTCAGTCGTTCTTGATGTATTTTGCAATTTAAACTAAAAATGTGTTCGGAAAATAACATGCAACAAGCTTGCTTGTGAAGCCTGACAGTGTTTTTTTTAGTGGAGATTTTACAATTTTTGTTCAGTATAAAGGGACATTTTGAGGCAACTAATTTCTGGAAATGGAAAAACATTGTCCTAGTTAAGTTTGCCATGATAAACTCTGTTGAAGTGTCGGTAGCATTGCATTCCTTCCAATTGGCTCAACGAAAGTTTGTTTAGGCCAAGCATTACAAGAATTGCATTCAGTGTAGAAACCATCTGACTAAGCCCTATGATTTTGTAGTGGATTGCCCGAGTCCATTTTTCCTGTAAAATTGGGCTTGTCTCAACATGTAGGGCCCTAACTGCGACTTGTTTGGGATCGGGCACCATATGTAGCTGAAACCTTTCCCCCCCACCCCATTTTGCATTTCTAGAATTGCATTTTGGTGATTACATCCCGCAGTAGAATTTTTAAACCTTGTTTGTATCGTCATAGATTAAAAGGTACTTCTAATGGTTTCTACCGACGGACTGAAACTTTTTACTACATTTGAATTAACTTTTCAGTATTAACAAAAACTCAATTTAAAGTAAAGCATTAGTGTTGTACTGCTAAATGTCTCAATTTTCAGTAGTTGTAGCTGAGGGTTACTTAGTTTGTTTACATTTTGATTTTGCACTAAAAAAAATAATTTTGTTAGGTCTAAAATTGTTTACTATTTTCGTGTATTTCTTTAATTATGATGCCTGGTTTTAGATGTACCACAACTTTTCGACTGTACATGCCTGTAAATAAATAGTTGTAGTTTCTCAACCCAACATGGCGCAGTCGACCGATGTAACCATGCTCTCGCAAAAATCGTATTGATTGACCGTAATTCGATCAACTACCGAAAAACAAATTGACATCGAACATTATGAATTCATCCTCGTTACGAATCACCAAAGGTATGAACTTGTAATAAGAAGAAAATTTGTAAAACCACGATCGAAAACGCACCACGACGATCGCTTGTCAAGTTGGCGTGCACGAACGTATACAGCACGCTACACACGGACTATCGTGAGTATAAATTGAACTGTGAGTAGTAAGAACTATAGCCAAACGTTACTGCTAGAGAAAGAAAACGTGGATCCACGTAATTCCATATCTAAAGATACTTTAGAAAAACTCTCTATGAAAGAATTAGGAGAAGAATTAGAATTTCGCCACATGGTGTTTCCAGACACCAAGGCGGAAGCAATCGATGCGCTAGTGAAAGACAATGAAACTCGCGCGAAAAACGGCACATTGTCGTCGCTTAGTGAATCCCGCAATAAGCACTTAGATCAATGGCAATTATTCAGTGACACGCAGCAACAATTACAAACGTTACAACAACAATTTGATGCATTGAAAAATTCGTTGCCACAAGCTAGTGCTTCTCCCCAACCCCAAAACGATCTTGCCGCTATTATGGACAAGCTGCTCGTTTCTCAGCAAAAAGTAATTGATCAACAATTAGCCGCACCAGTCATGCATATTCACTCCACAATGGATACAGCTAAGGCTATCACTGTTTTTCATGGGGATAATTTGGAAAATGCCACAGAATGGATAAAAGAAGTAGATAGAATTGCCATGCATGCAAATTGGGTACCATCACTAAAGCTAATAAATGCTCAAACACGCCTTTCCTCAGCTGCTGCAAATTGGCAAAAAACTTCAGGAAAGACGTATGATGATTGGGACAGTTGGAAAGATGCCTTTTTGACACGTTTTAAACGTCGACTAACAATGCAAGAATTTATAACCATGCAAAGTCAACGCCAACTACGGGACGACGAGACCATCGCACAGTATGTGTATGCAAAAGACGCTCTTCTCGAACGATCATCACACAAACTCGAGCCCGCCGAACGCATTTCAATGATTATTGGTGGCATAGCAGATGATAAATGGGCAAACCCCTTGCTAACATCTCAACCTGCAACAGTTGACCAGTTAATTGATGCCGCTATTGCGATCGATCAACGCAGAAGAGTGAAAGTAAGAGATAAACAACAAAAGACAACTGATGAGGACCGTCATCATCATCACTTTCTAGGCCATCGAATGGGACATATGGACCTACATCAGGGCCCGACAACGATAAAATAGCATCACCCCAACCGGAAAAAAAACGTGCACATCGTTACAATCCTCTCTATGATAAACCAGAGGACCAATTGTGCTTCAGGTGTCAGCAAAAGGGACATGTTTCCTATAACTGTAGCCTACCTCCAGCAGAAAGAAAAGACAAAGTGAACACGCCTAACGCAAGTGGTTTTATAAAGGAGCCACAAAAACAAACAATCTCAAAAGAAGACCCAAAGCTGCCCAAGCCGTATACAAAACCACAGACTTCTTCAAACTGTATCAGTGCTCAGCAACATAGAAAACCGGCTGTAAATGCAACAATAGATGGAAAACTGACTATCGACGCATTATGCGACCCGGGCTCGGACATTACGTTGATTCGCAAGTGTTTTGTTCCGAATGATGCGATCGTTCATCCATGGCAAGACGGACCAGTTGCTGTCGCACAAGGAGGCTTCACGCCACAAGGTTGGTTTTCGCTCCGTATTCAAGTAGGCGATATCGACTACATGATGCCACGTGTAGCGATTTGTGAGAAGCTACCATACGCAATGATCTTAGGAACTGATTGGCAGTTTTACGTACAAGCAAAGTACACATTCGATCCAAATGGTAATTTCTGCATCGCAACGCCAAACTCGATCCAGGAATTTGCTTGTGTTCGTGCAGGTCCAATGTCCGTCAATTGTGTTGTGCAACATGGACGCACGGTAACACCAGTGTTACAAACATTACGAGAGATAAGCACACCACAGAAAAACATTGTTGTGATCTCACCGAAAACGGATATTGAAGATTTGACAACAAAAACTATGGAAGAGGTAGCCAACGTGCAAGACACTACAATTTCCCCCGAAATCACCGAAACGACAAATAGAACTGCGACGAATGCACCACAGGATGACTCACCCCTTCTGTCTCCAAGTGAACAACAAATGATAGACGACCTGGAAGCAGAGTATGCCGACATATTCTCGTCTCCTTCAGGAGTTATAGGAACTTGTAAAAACATAAAGGCTCGCATTACCTTAGCAAACGAAACACCAGTACAGTGCAAACCTTATCATGTATCTGAATTTGATCGTCTTGCAATCAAAGAGCAAGTAGATGAATGGATCGCGCAGGGCATATGTCGCCCATCCACATCTACTTACGCAGCACCGTGCTTCATGCTTGATCAGCCTTTTCATGAGTCAACGCCAAGGAGACTGGTCATTAACTATTCCAAAACCATTAATCCCTTGATGACTCCAGACCCACAACCTCTAGACAATATGGAGGATGTTATCCATCGTGTTGCCGACAAAAAGTACAAGTTCAAGGCAGACATAAAGAAAGCTTTCAACACTATACCTGTCGAGGAAGAGGATATACATAAGACGGCCTTTGTCACGCCAGACGGCCATTTCGAATTTATTAAAATGCCATTCGGGATCTCTATCGGACCAGCTGTGATGACTCGAGCAATCAAAATGGGCTACGCACACTTAATCGGTATTGGAGTATCAACTTATATTGATGATGTAACTTTCGGCTCGGATACGTTCACGGAACACGTTGACAAAATACGCAAAGTATTTGACGCAACTCGTCAGATGAATTTGAAACTGAATCGTTCAAAGTGTGTATTCGCCGCCTCTACAATTTCCCTTTTTGGAAGACTTTTGACACCGCAGGGAATCGTACCCGATCCAGAACGCACCATAGTTGTCATGAAATATGGACCGCCAAAAACTATCCACGAACTGCGTGGGTTTCTTGGATTTATAAATGTGTTCCGTCGTCACATAAAAAATCTAGCAAGTGTTTCAAAACCATTAACGGAGCTTCTTAAAGGACACACACGTGCTAACTCAACTAAACCGGCTTTACGAAACAAACAAGCCATTACACTCGACGAACAACAACTTGCAACCTTCGATAGGCTAAAGAAATTAGTCACATCTCCCCCAGTTTTGGCACACTTTAAACAGGGAGCGCTAACAATTGTCGAAACTGATGCGTCTTACAGTGGACTTGGGGCCTGGCTGTCGCAAGAACAAAACGGTAAGCGTGTTGCGATAGAGTATGCTAGTCGTTCGCTGAAAGATGCAGAAACACGATACCATTCTAACGAGCTGGAGTGCACAGCCGTACATTGGGCACTGACCGAAAAGTTTCACTTGTATTTGCATGGCCACCCGTTCACACTTGTAACAGACAATTTTGCTATAGCCTACATAATCGCAAAAGCCCAGCTCAATCGTAAGTTCGCACGCTACGTTGTAGACCTCGCACAGTATGTTTTCACAACAGTTCATCGCCCTGGAAAACAGAACACTATAGCCGACCATCTTTCTCGTTATCCAGACAAAGCATGTGCTGCCATCGTCTTTAGCACGAATGCTACAGTCAAGGAACAACAAATGCAAGATGCCTTCTGCAATCAGATCAAGCAGACACTTGCGACGAATGTTAAAAGCAACCACGACCAACAGATCCACGATTCATACATGATTGAGAATGACATTTTGTTGAAGACCATATCGGAGAATGGTCAAACAGAAAGAAAATTAGTAGTACCAGCTTCTCAACGTCGCAACATATTGCAGCAATGTCACGACGACGCGGCCCACCAGGACCCACAGAAAACATTGTCACGCATCAGACAAAACTATTGGTGGCCACACCTTCGCCAAGATACTACAGAGTACGTTAAATCTTGCTACGAGTGTCAAGCAATGAACAGACGCACAGTACTTGGAAATGGGCCTTTAGGACATAGGCCAATACCAAATACACCATGGGAAGTAATTTCAGCAGACCATGTTGTCGCCTTGCCCCTTACGAAAGCCGGTAACAAGAATTTACTCGTCACTATCGACCATGCTACAAGATATGTGATAGCTCGAGCAACACCATCTGTAACTGCACAGACAGTTGTTACGTCACTGATCGATGATATCATCTTCAAATTTGGCCCACCAATCACCTACATTTCAGACAACGGGCCAGCCTTCTCCGCAAGACTTACCCAACGAACGTTACGTAAATATGGCATTGAGCACTCTACTAGCCCTCCATACATGCCGCAAGCGAATGGGTTAGTCGAGAGGGCAAATGCTACCTTGGTTTCCGCACTGAAAAAAGCAACCATGGCACGGCCGGAGACGTGGGATGCCGAACTGCCAAATATCACGTTAGCGATAAACACCACTGAACATAAAACGACACACAAATCACCGTTTTACTTGCTTCATGGGTACAACCCACGTTTGCCAAAACAGCTGCATCAGGGAATAGTCACCAGCGACAACGATGATCGACATGATCAACTAGAACTCCTGCAAGCTGCTCGCGCAAGTGCTACAGCTTACATCGAGCAGTCTCACAATGCGAGCAAAAGTCGCTTTGATCAAAACAGGAAAAAAGTAACCTTCAAGCCCAACGATTTGGTAATGTACGAGTGGCCAAAACCAACGGACACAAAATTCGACCCCCGCTTCAAAGGCCCGTTTAAGGTTGTAAAGCCACTCGGGGCAGTATGCTACCAAATCAGTGATCCTAACGACCCAACCTTCAGCAAAATAGTTCATGTTTATCGTTTAAAAAAATACAACTTGAGACAAGACGAAAACGATGAAGTGAACCAAACTGCACAAAGTGACTATGACAGTGAAAATGAAGATCCACCAAATGACAATAACAACACAGTTATTGTTCGACAAATGGACCATAATGACCCAGACTATTTACCAGATGTGCCTGTCCAAGGAATTGGCCTCACCGAGAGACCAAAACGCAACCAAAGAAGGCCTCAACGATTTAAGGATTATTTTGTGGATAATAAACTTTAAACCTTTTGACTTCCTTGTTCTCGATTAGAATATGAACTCAGAACTGAAGTCAGGGGCATGTTAGGTCTAAAATTATTGTTTACTATTTTCGTGTATTTCTTTAATTATGATGCCTGGTTTTAGATGTACCACAACTTTTCGACTGTACATGCCTGTAAATAAATAGTTGTAGTTTCTCAACCCAACAATTTTACCCGTAAATCTGCTAAAATTGAAAATGTTGAGCCTGTGTCTACTGTAACGGACATTGGCTCACCCTCGTACCTACCTGTGTGCTGTTGTATTGTGGTTGACTTTTGTTGGCACCAAAATCACTTATGCAATGGCAAGGACTTTAGGTTTTGCTCCAAAACCATGAGCGGACGTGCAGGAGAACGTGGCCAAGTATTGTTGACCACGATTGGTGAAGGCTTTGTAACCAAGAACTGGATTGGTTAGCGAACTCACGAGCTGATTGGTTGTCTGGTGGTGCTCTGGTTCCGACCGGAGCATATAAAAGTCAAGGGCTTCAGAGCCCGGTGTTCTATTCCCATTGATTCTTATGTTGAGAAAGAACGTAATAATGTAACCCAAATCGTGTTATGATTATTCCGCATTAAATAAGGTTTAACTACTTCAAGTTTGGCTTCTACATTGAACACGCGTTACACTACTTTGGTTAAATCATTGCACTTTTATTTTGAAACAGTAATGCAAACCAAACGGTAAATTCAGGTGTGATGATGCACTCTGGGTGAATTTTTGTTGAATTCTTGCAAGAAACTCACCTTCTTGGGCCTCTCCAACACTACAAGAATTTACTAACTGTTATTTCGTGATTGGGGAACGAGAAAAACGTTTACATTGTGTACACGCAGATTTGAAAGTCGCCATCTTCTCAGTTGGATGCTTGGAGAGGAGTGCAACTTACATACGTGTGTGTGTAGCTATTGCATATAACTTTTTCTCTTCATTTCCATCATGGAATAACGGTAAACCCTTGCTGGAGATGCCTGAGGAAGGTGACAGTTTGTTGCAAGAATTGACCAAAAATATGCCCCAAGTGCTAAATAAATCACACCTGAATGCAACATTAACTTTTGGTTTGCATTACTGTTTCAACAAAGTCAGTCGACTAAAAGCATTCGCGTAGAACCCGCACAACGTTTTCCTTTTATGCTACAATAACTGACATTGTTTGCTCCTCACCATCGTCATATTAAAAATAAATTATAAAAAATAAACTGAGCATCGAAAGTGAAATACTGAACCTGACAAATTCTATGGAAAATATAACTTCTGAGCCTGAAAAAAAAAGTGTTGGAATTTGATTTAGATTCTGACGTACGAACCGTGGGAAACTCAACCCTTCTTTTTATTATTTTGTAGGGATCGACCTAATCCGAATCGGACCTGGGATTCGACTGGCAAAATTTTTAACGTCTTGACGATTTTTCGATAACTTGAGTAAATTTGGACCGATTTAGACATTCCAGTATACCGTTCGAAGTGTTTTTTCACCAGCTTTCTAATGGAGCTAATTTCAAATCGCTAGCATAAACTGGTCAGAAGTTATATGGAAAAACCAATGAACAAGTTGCGAAAATGTGTACTTAATTCTTCAAACTTTACTCAGTTTACTACTTTACTCAGAGAAAATTTAGTCTGTATAAAATGCAAAGGGCTGAAAAAAATCAACAAAGGTTTTATTTTGAATTCGGATCCGATTTGCCAAATCTTGTAAATTATCCGGATCTGATCAGGCTTTGGTAAAAGTAGATTCGATCGATTCCCTATTATTTGCTAAGATTTTGTACAGCTGAAGGATTAAAATTTGCCGCATGTTGGTATTTTTCATAAGGCATTATTTAAGATCCTGTAGCTATCATTTAGGTGTATGGTAGTTCCAAGTTATTCTGTCTTTATTTTCCATTAAAATTGAACATTTGTGGTAATAATATTTCCAGATACATTGTCTGCTGCTGACGATGTCTACCAAGTGATGCAAAATGTTGTTTTAAAGAGAGACTCGTTGCAGAAAGCTGTTGTAAATGTGAAGAACCCTCTGCTGATGAAGGTAAGGAATGCAATGACACTGTCTTTGTAGGCGTCCTTGCTAGACTCCATGAAAACCATATAATGTTATAAAAACGATATTCTCGGGATTGACCGAATACTTTTTCAAAATCCAGGTTGGGTCTGGCAACCATATAATTTACAAAATTTGCCGAATCTGAACTGGATCCTAACTGAATCGAAAAGAAAACGTTTTGTTCCAACCCTTTGTATTTTGTACAGACTAAATTTTCACTCTTTCTCAAAGATTGAGCAACTTTAAAGACTGAGCTAAGACTTTACAGCTTTTTCATCGGTTTTCCCCCGATAACTTTTGAACAGTTTATAGTAAACCATTTGAAATTAGCTCCATTGGTAAGCTGGTGAAAAAACGCTTCGAATGGTATATTGGAATGTCCAAATCGGCCAAAAATTAGTGAAGTTATTGAAAAATCATTGTCGTTAAAAAAGTTGCCTAATCCAAAAGATTCGACTTCGAATACTGTTCAAATTCGCATTTGGTTGATCCCTAAAATATTCCTTACCTACGTAATGTTAGGATTTATTGGTATGTAATACCACCATGCCAAATTCTGTGTATATTCAAACAACAAAATGCATTAACTAGAAGTGGAAATATGTTTTATAACGCCGAACACCAAACC